>JAHWFO010101326.1:2647-17021 GCA_023313115.1 Rhysida immarginata | reverse complement strand
AAATATTTTAAAGTTATTAAAAGTTGAATCCAATGATTCATTGAAGTGAGTTAATTGAATACTTTCATGAATTTTAAAAACTTCAAGAAATTAACAAAAAAAAAAAAAAAAAAAAAAATCAAGAAAATTCACAAAATGACTGCTTAATAAGATTTCCAAATGAATTTAAAATTTCATAATACACCAAAAATTTTTAAATCAATTTAGTCTAATAACAATTTTAACATTAATGGCCTAATGACTATTTTGTCATATAGCCTTATAATTATTTAAACATAATTTTGATAAAATTAAATTTACAATTTTCAGTTTCGCGTTGAAAACATAACTTCACTTGTCATAATTTAAACCGTTAATAAATTAGGCCTGGAAATTATGACATAATTTAAGTTATATCAAGTTATGTTTTCAACCAGAAACGGAAAATTGTAAATTTCATTTCTTCAAAATTATGTCCAAATAATTTTCAGGCTGTATGTCAATATTGTTATTAGGCCATTAATGTTAAAATTGTTATTAAGCAAAAAATTTAAAATTTATTGGTGTATTAAGAATTTTATAATTCATTTTGAAATCTTATTAGAATGTCATTGTAATTTTTCTTGATGTACTTTTTTTTTAAAATAATTTGTTGAAGTTTTTAAAATTTTTGAAATTATTATTAAAAGTTTTTATGATGTGTTGAAAACTAAAGTTTGTAGATGAGTTTTAATGTTTTTAATTAAATACACGGGATCTTTTAAAACTAGTTTTAATTAGGTCTCTGATAATATTTTCATCTCACAAAAATTTTCATATAAACATAAATTTTGCAATAAATTATATATACTGAAAATTTTACAATAAACAGAAAAATTGCAACAAATAATAAAACAGCAATTTTACAATAAATTATATAAATAAAATAAATTTGAAAACAGTGAAGAGTTAGTGAAATTTGAGAAGTGAAAATTTATGCGTTTATTCTCCTGTATCTGCAGAGATTCTCATAAAAGAACTTTTACTTCCATACATTGTTTTGCATGCATATTTTTCATTAAAATCCTCTGAGAAAATGTATAATCTGACTGACAGATACATAAATATTACTAATTCAGTGATATCATGTTTCCATGCAAATATTAGCTTTTAAGTTAAAGAGTCCAATAGTAGTTTTTTATAATTTCCCTTTTACATTTTCTTATTTAAGAGATATGCACTGTAATTAGTTTGGAATCGTTAATTTCATTAGACTCTAATGATTAGAGGCTATTCGATTGCTGTGTCACTGCATGGTAGTTTAGAACCAAAATGGCCGCTGGCGCGAAGAATTGTGGGATCGTGTCCTGACCTTCTTTTATAGACCTTGACTAGGGGGATTTTAACGTGCTGCCATCTAATGGCGTTTGTCAGCATATCGTCGAAACCGAAACCTTTCGCGATGATTTTAAAAATGAGATTCGTGTGTTAACTTTGAATAGGGTTTAAAAATCAACAGAATTCATGAAAATTAATACATCTTTTCTAATAATTAAATTTTATTACAGTCTCTATGCCGATAATAGTTAAATAAGTTTTAATGCAGATTTGTATTAATAATTATGATAAAAAATTTGACAACCCAGGATATTGACGATGTTTCCTAATTTCATTAGCTTCTTCTTTCCGAATTTAGTCATTGAAAGCATATTAATAAAAAATGTTTTTATTTTCTTGCTTTTTATATCTATAATAATTGTATATAATTGGATAATTGAAATGTATATACTTTTCTGAAGCAATAGTAACAATTAAAATATAATAGCATTATTCTGCCGTTTCTTCTAATAAATAGTAAAAAAAATTCCAAAATGAAATGAGAATAAAATCTAGTAAATATTCCAAGGAGCTTTACCTGTGACATAGAAGTAATATTAAATTCGAGAATTTAAGGTCTAGCTAAGTTATTAGTAACGGAAATTATAACGGAAATTCATTAAATTCTTTCCAAATTTGCGTCTATTTTATTGCTCAAATATTGAATGATTTGGTTCCTGAGCCTCGACAAAACGGTTTCACGTGTGCGTGCCCATGTCACAATGCTTAAAAGATGATCATGAACGTAGCAGTTTATTCATTCCTGACGAATCAATTGTTCTATGACATGCCATTATTTTGGTTTTCTTTACGGTCACTGTTTTAACGCGTGAATTCGAAAAAGGGGTCCACGAAAAAGCCTGAAAAGTTGATACAGCCGAGCTAAGACTTTGATGGGTGAAGCCCCATTTGGTCGCCTCCCATTTGGACGCCATTTCAGCGCCATTTGGTCGCCTCCCATTTGGACGTTTGACCTGACCCATTTGATCGCCTCCCATTTCGTCGCTTGCATCCTCTAAGACTTTCTATTAACTAACTGTATTTAAACAAAAACTAATAAAGCCAAAAATTATTAATTAATAATATTTAAAATAAAAATCATATATCAAAATATCATATTTATTCCTCATTTTCAGTGAGAATAAATATGGTATTTTTAATATAAAAAATTCAAAAAGAATTCAATGTGGTTAATTTAATTTAAGAAGTGCAGGAAATGCACAGCAGCACTGTATTCAATTGTGTGGTGCAATTAGTTACTTTACTTCTGATAATAACTTATGAATAGCGTTAGCTATGAAAACTACTTCGTCTCACACCAGCAATGGCTTGCACGCAAGTCTGGCATTTTACCTTGAATCGCCACTGACTCCTCATAATAGTAATCCACTGCATGCATGGAAGATGATGCACGGAAATAATATTGCATTTAGAATGATGGCCCAGAGATTTTTAACGCCACCAGCAACATCTGTGCCTGCAGAAAGACTTTTTTCAAAAGCAGGTTGCAACATTGGAAAAAAAAGGACCATGTTAAGTCCAAAGCATTTGGACAAATTGTTGGTTTTACAATCGATGCCTTTGAATGTCTTGCATAAATTTTGTTAAACCCATCTTTTACATTTGTCAAATTATCAGTAATAAAATGTCTGTTGTAGTCTAAGCTTTATCTATGTGATTTTATGCTATTTTATTGAGATAAAAAAATTAAAAGAACCATCGATGGTATTCCTGTACCCATCGATTGTGTTACGATGATGGTTCATACCATCGATGGTGGATCGGCCTCGGTGGCTCAGTGGTTTGCGTAATCGCCTCTGATGCCCGAGTACGCGGGTTCGATCCTGGCCGAGGACGACGAGGATTTTTCAGGGGGAAATCCTGAGATCACGCACTTCCTTCGGAAGGGAAGTAAAGCCGTTGGTCCCGTGTAGTCGTTTGCCGGCTGCACGTTAAAGAACCCTTGCGAGGCAAAATTTGCGGCCCCTATAACGCCGTCCTGAAATGGCCATAGCAGTTGAAAAGGACGTTAATACCAAACAAACCAAACCAACCAACCATCGATGGTGGTTTTTAAACCATCGCACACCTCTATTAATAAGGCATCAACATGTAATTAAGTAACACATGCAGAAAAATACATTTTATTACCGTGGCTCATCAAGGCCCTATGGGCTGAATAAAGAACAGGCGATCAAATGGGAGGCGACTAAATGGGAGGCGTCCAAATGGGAGGCGACCAAATGGGGCTTAACCCTTTGATGGTCATATTTCAAAAACTTTATTTGAAACAGTTAATCCGTTTTCAAGTAATCGTGCAAACGGCGATCGGATAAACGTACAGTCCAAGCGTGCATTTTTATAAGTAGTCTTTTGCTAAAGCTCATAATAAATAGCGCTATTTATTCGCTCGAATTCTTGAGTAGATTTACCACTACCAACCGAACTACCCTATTTTCGAAGATCACGGAACATTATATCAACGGACAAATGGACCATGACTAACCTACTCTAAAAAATAATAAAATACTGTCCTGAACTTTAACTCTACCGAGATAATTTTTATATATAAAACTACCCTTAATACCCGGCATTGCTTGTGTTATAATTAAAAAAAAGCTATAACTAAAAACTAAACAGTGAAAACTAATTAAAAAAACGTGTCAAGAACAGTTTTTAATTAAAAGTATTTATTCTGTTAAACAAAGCAAAAAACTTAAGTTAAACACAAACCCATACAAAACAAGGAATTAGTTAATGCAAAGCTTCCAAATAAATAATGTTCTTAGTGAAACCGTTTTGGATAAAGTAGATCTAAGGATTATGTGGAATGTCAACACGTGAACAACTAACATATAGCTGGCCATAAGAAAGTCAAGAAGACTTTATATCAAGTCCAACAACCTTAAGAGATTGTCCTGAGACTTGTTGATTGACATAGCGAAACTGAGCTTAAGAGGAGATTGCAGTCTCTTGAACTGAAATGGCAAATCTGTGTCTGATGGGATCAGCGGGATTCTTGGAATGAACACAATTTCAGTTTTGTATTTCGCTATGATGACCATAGTCATGACCTCGATAACATGAGGCTTCATGCTTTTCATGACTAACCTTGTTTCATTGCACAATTGTGGAAGGTCCAAGTTTCTCAGCAGTATGACTGAGCTCCTACTTGGAGGATTAGGTTGTGCAGTGGCATTCCAGGTGGCTGGACAAAGTTTAGAAACTCAGATGAAAACTCTACAGTTTCATCTTGATTGACAACAGTGTCAATAGATCGAAAAGAACTTGCTGGTTCAGGTAATATTTTTAGCAGATCTAGATTGATTTTTTCTAACAGATCCAGTTTGATTTTTTCATCTTCATCATTTTGTGGAGCCAAAATCGCACGCTCACACAAACAGGTGGAAGGAGTAGTTGTTGTTCATGCTAGAAAAGACTTTGGCCTTGAGCTCATCTATTGTGCCAACTATCTCTTCACATGGCAGTTGGTGCATGTTGAGCTGTTGGTAAAAAGATAAGGCAATCCTCTGCTGCCAGTGGCAAGCATTGTCTGTGAAAAGTGCACAGCTGTTAAATCTTCAAACAGACGGGCTCTCCTGGTGGTCTTCAGTTCCAGTTTCTGAACATGTTGCCAGAGAATGGAGCTCTTCAAAGAAGCATTCAGCTCATCAGCCTTTGTGCCTTTTGGGATGACGATTCCCGTCTGTTGAAAGTCTCCTGCAAGTACCACAGTCACTCCTCCCATGAGACTGTCACTGCCTCTGATGTCATTCAAAGTCTTGTCAACAACTTCCAGCGCCTTGCGATATGACATGGTGCACACACCCCAAATAATGAGCCGTGTTTATTGGAAAACCATGGCCTTGCCTGAATTCCTTGAAATGTTAATTATTGAAGAATCTGTTTTGGCTAAGTTCAAAGGAATCTTAAAAGCTGAATGTGCAGTCCTGCCTCCAGTATGAACTGCTGCTGCAATGCCAGAAGATGCTACAGCAAGATATGCAGTGCTGCCTGGTCTTTGCGAGAAAAAGTTGATCAGGAAGGTTTTTCCTGTGCCTCCTGGCACATCAAGAAAAAAAAGTTTTTCAGTCTGTCTTCTGACAGCATCAATTATCCTGTTGTAAGCAGTTCTTTGGTCATCGAGTAGCTTTCGTTCATTTTCTGCAACAAAAGCCTTCAGTTCATCTATCTTTTTCTATCTTATTTCTTTTTCTATGTATATATCTTCAATCTATCTTCTTCTTGAATTACCCCTTTACGTGGTCAAAGAAATAAAAATTCCCTTAAAAAAAAAGAGACAAAATGTGGGGGCGTGGGGATAAAAAAGCGTTATAACTCCACCATGACCTTGACTTTGGATCAATTTGGCCTGCCTAAAACCTTCCCAGGGTCAACCTAAATTACCATGCAAAATTTCATCAAGATAGACCAACCATTTTGGAATGCATAGCGAACGGACAGACAGGCAGATATACAGAGAAATTTTATATATATAGATTCGCTCCTAGTAACAGTATTGTAACAGTATTGTAGGGTGACTTCGCAAAGGATTATGGGTTAAACCATCGTTGATTACAAACAGATTAAAAACAGATTACAAACCAGTATTGCTAATTTATCATTTTATTTCATGCGCTTGTCCTTTATGGGACATTATTAATAAAAATTAAACAATGCACAAAACAATGAAAATGCTTTTTAACCTGGACATACCCCTGCTAAATTGGCAACACTGATGTCAAACTTGATGGCCGAGAGCGTTAAGGCTCAGGTCTTTTGGCTTTCGTGATGATCAGGTTAGGTTAGGGCCATTTCTGGCGCGGATGTTTTCTCACTCTTATGATGAGCTTGCAATTTTCATTTGCCAGAGTACAGGTTTATTGGCCAATTCACTTCAAATTAACTATGCTTTTTCAGTGCTTCATAGATTTGGAGGAACCTCATCCTGCAGTGGATAAATAATGGTTGTAAATGATGGTGATGATACACTGCCTAGCCAAAATAAAGTCGCCGTCGAATATTCAATATGCAAATACTAAGGAGCCAGTCACAGGCATACTACTGAAGTCTTGTGCGAAATACTTCCTTTATATTGTCCTGCATTAGTTTATCGCTTTATTTGTTTTGAAGAAAGATGTATGTGGACGCAGCACATGGTCGCGGAAAAAATGTCACCGAGTTTCAGAAGGAGCAAATTATCGGCTTATTCCAAGCAGAGAAAACAAGCAAAGAGATTGCGGCAATTACTGGGATTGAGTAAAAAGTGTTCAACAATTAGTAAAGCCTCGGAAGGAAAGATCTGAATCATCAACCCCGAGTAGTAACTGTGATCGGAAAAAAATTCTGACTAATCGTGACTGGAGATCATTAAGACGCATGATGAAGGAAAAACCGAAGAAATTGTACATTAGACCTGACAGAAAAGTTTAACAAGGAAATCAAAAGCTTATCCATCCGCACAATGCGACGAAACTATAAGGACTGTAACTAAGCAACTGCTCTGCCACAAGATATCCGATTTTTAGTAAAAACAATAGGAAAAGATGATTACTGTTCGCCCGGGAGGACAAAAATTGGAAAATGGAGCAGATGAAAAAAGTCATCAAGTTTGATGAATCTAGGTTTACCCTATCCTACATACAAGGGTTGGTCGAAAAGCTGTAACTTTTTTATTTGGTGACCGATTTTCAAAATTCTTTTTTATATCTGATACTTACATTTGTCCTCAATATAATGCACTATTTTCCATTAGACAGAGTCCTGATCCCTTTCCACGCATTGCGCCAACGCATGAATAATCGGATGAACCCTTCGGAGCAGAATTCCGGGGTTGTTGTCGACATGAGAATTGAATGGCATCTTTCACCTCATCATGAGAACGCAACTCATGTCCCTTAAGGGGCTCTTTCTTCTTTGGGAAGTGGTGGTGAAAGTCACAAGGTGAAAAGTCTTCCATCTTTGAACTGTACACGCTGCAACGCTTCTGGGTGTGGGGATCGTATGCGGGCGAGCGTTATCGAGCTATAGAAGAGAGTCCAAAGCTGCCATTCAATCCTGGTGTCGACAAAAACCCCGGAATTTTTCTCCGACGGGTTCATCCGACTAGTTATGCGTTGGCGCAATGCGTGGAAAGGAATGGGGACTATGTCGAAAAGTGAATAGTGCATTACACAGAGGACAAATATAAGTATCAGATACAAAAAGAATTTTGAAAATCGATTAAAAAATAAAAAAATTACAACCATGGAGGCATTACTTTTCGACCTACCCTCATAGATGATGAGCGCATCAGGGTAAGAAAAGAACCGCACTATCCAAGCCTGTGGAGACTCTGCGTTGATCTGGGTTTGCTTCTGTTGCTCTGGTCTGTATTCTGCAATGTTATGCAGCCGAGTGCCTGAATCTGCTGGATGACCAGGTCATTCCATTCTTGGACGAGTTTCTTTTTTCTGATCGAACTGGAGTGTTCCAGGAAGACAACGCCAGGATACACCAAACTTGAATTCCAATTGATGGTGGTTCTTTCCCTCTGAAATTGACTTAAAAACTCATGATTCGAGAAAATACAGTACATTGAAATTAAAAAAAATTCTTTACATGTGTCCCTATGTAGATAATTTTGTGCAGCTAACTACTCTTAAAGGGCAAAATGTAGAACCGAAGGAAACTAATACACTGTTAGAGGGAGCCTTAAACTTATGAAAATGGGTTAAGTCTTTTATGATATAATTTTGTTAAAAAAAATAAAGAAATGTTGTAGCATTTATTTCAGCGAATAAAAGTTAATAGAGTCACTATAGGCAGAGACTCCTTTCATTGAGACGAATAATACATTCTTCAATAATTCGTTGGATAGTCCCCTCAAAAGTATCCGCATCGTCATCAGTCCTTCAACATTTGTCATAGATGTTTACAAGGCAGGGTAATCATTCTTTTTAAAATTATGCCGGGTGAGTTAAAAGTCTGTTACCCCCTTCCTATCTTGGATACCAATGTAGTTACCAAATTCCAATACAAGGAATGATTAAGAACTGGAGGGTGCTCTATCTGATGGAGCACCTTTCATCATCTCAAATATGCAAATTAAGGCACATCTAAATTCTATCTCGAAAACCGTAAGAGATACACAAAAAAATTCTAATTGCACATTTGTTCAACAGCAAATTCCAAACAAAACAAAAAAAAGTTCACCAAAATCCGATGAGTTGATTACTCACAATCCTCATTGCAAGCTCATTGGACGACTTCAATGGGGCATACAGAACAGGTCGAGTTGACTGCGAGACAAAATGATTCTAGGACAAAGTGAATGATGTGACGGGAAGTGATTCTGGGAGAAAGTGAATGATGTGACGAAATGATCTGATAACGTTTTTGTTTCGAGTTTGTTTGTTTTATAAAACGCTAAAACTTTCCTCCTCAGTTTTCCCATCGAATAGGGTAGACCCAGTGACGTGATGTTATTTTAACTGAAGAAACAAAACAAAACGCGAACTTCTAACACGGAAATTGCCGAGAAATTTCGACAGTTTTCGGTCATAAGTCGCTCGCCGATAAGAATTTCTCGTTAAGGATTTCTTCAGTTGAATGCGAGCTGAGGAGCGTAACAATTTCCCCCCCCCCCCTCGGAAAGAATGGGATAGTCTGAAGATAGACGAAACAAAGCCAGCGAAATTATAAACAACACGATTCGTTCGTTCGTTATAATCTTCGGTCGCATGCAAGCAGAGAAGCGGGAAACCTACAAGTTCTGATTTGCGTGGTCAAATTCCAAACTCGATTCTCTAATTTTGTCATAAATCACTTTCTCATGCAGTCAGCTGAACGGATCCAATTCGTCACATATGTTTCATTGCAATAACTCAGGCCAACGATGAAAAATCATCTTGAATGAATTTGCCTTATTCTTGTGGGGTTTTTTTTTGTGTGTGCGCTGAATCATCTGCTTTTAAATTTTTTCCTTCACATCAGGTTTCCGAGTTACGCACATAGGGACTGACATGTAAAAAGTAATTGGCGTGAAGAGAAGCGGCTGCAATGTTAAAGTATCCATATTTTTGGGCTACAAGGAAATTTATCAGGCCCCAAACTCTGAATAATTTAAAAGTGTTTCATTGATAAACAAAACTGTGGGTGAGGGGAAAAAAAATCCGAGATTCGGATTCAGCACAAAAGAAAGCGTACGAGAATCAGGTCTTAACGTTACAAATGAATTTTAAAAGATTTTTGTTTTGTTGGCCTGTGTAATTCAAACCATTCTTTTTGTCACAGATTTACTACTTCATTACTCAACAAGAACATTTTGTTGTTATTATCAAAAATAAATTCGTTATGTTCAAATACATAGGAATTAAATTCAATTTTAAATTAAGACTAAAGCTACACAAATATATTTTTATTTATTTATTTATTTTTTTGGAAAACTACAATTTTATTTCTACAGGGGGACTCAAACTTATCCAGCATAATTGTTTAGGAACATTGTATGCTTCAAATGGAACATTATATCTGGTTTCGATCGTGTGTGAGACATCGAAGTCTGAACGATCCTGTCTCCCTGAGAACTTGGTGTACCCTCAAAAACACCTCTCGATGTGGATGGCGCCTATGAGAAAATGCATCCGCGTACAACCTGCTGGCTTCTGCAGCGTTACCAGCAGTAAGCCCATAGTAAAAATGAATATTCGCATATTCTTCTTTTGTGAAAATAAACGCCATAATGAACTTCGACGCTGTGTTGCAGAATATGAGCAATTGCTCAAATCAACAGGCAAGTCAATGAAATACCTTTCACACGTGTTACGACGATTCCTCTTCCTGTTTGGCATGCAAAACAGGAGAGTATATTTAAGAATAAATAGGTAAACCTACGTTTTTTTTCTAGGAAAAGACTCTAAATAAAAGAAAATAGACAAACGTCGATATCTCACACACGATCGAAACTAAATGTAATGTTTATAGGACATTTTTTGTTCCATTTGAACCATACAATGTTCCTAAACAATTATGCTGGGTCACCCTGTATAAATATGCATACTGTTTTAAAAAAAGAGAAGAGAAATGGTTTATTTAAAAATAAAAATTATAAGTAAAGGAGAATTATTTCCTATTGAAAAACTGCGCACTTATGACTTGAATATAATACATTGTAAACTGAAAATGTACGGGTATAAACATTTTAACCGCCATAACCGTGTATTTTCATGGTGGCGCATAAAAATGTTAAAACATTGAGTTTTTGTTAATGATGGATGTAAAAGAAAAAAAGGACGAGACACAAAAAGAACCTGGAATAAAAAGCAAATTGAAAGACCCTGAAAAAAAAAAGCTGACGTTTCGGATAGAATCCTTGGCAAGGCAAAAAAAAAAAATGAGGTTTTTGTTAGGTAATTAAATAATGAGAAGAAGTAAAGGTCCAGGATTATTATATGATACTATACAACTAAATTTTAATAATAAAATGGTGCTGATAAATTGTTTTATTTATCAAGCACTACTTTCTTTAAAAAAAATTTAAAACAATATTTGATGGGGAAAAGTTTAAGACCTATCACTTCTATCCCCCCCCCCCCTCCCCATTTTAGCGACTTATTCCATTTACATGATCAGCCAATTACTATTACGTCGCATGCAAATATATGGAAAATGTAGATAATTATTTGGAGTGCATACACCATTTCAAAATGACTTTAAATTGGCAAAATACAAGTCCGTCTATCAGAAAGGGCAGACTCGCCAAGAAGTGACAGACCCGCAAAACAATTCCTAGACTGCACCGCATTATAGAGCGAAAGTAAAAGTAACATGAACTATGTGAAATTAATGAAGAACGTAGTGTAAATATCTGTTGGAAAAGTGTTTCACGCCGCTCGAATAATGCTGGAATCTTCACCAAAAATCGTAAATCTAGACTAGAATTTGCTATACTCATTTGTCATGGACATCTAAAATGTTTTCTGATAAAAACAAGTTTCAACTATTTGGCAGTGACAGAATAAGAAATATTTGACTGTGTTAATGGTCAAAGATTTAATCTTGCACATCAATTGCCAACAGAGACAATTACCATTTATCGCACTGATTGTGTGGGAGCATTTTCTTATGCTGGATAGATGACAACATACACCAAATAGATGACATTACGGATCGATATGTATACAGAGATATTCTTAAAGATAAGAAATTCCAAATAGAGTGGTAAATATCAGATCATTTAATAAATTCTTGCTTATTTCAGCAGCCTGAACCACTTAACAAATATTTGCATCTTTATACCTATTCTTTTGAGAAGAGTCTTAATTGAAATTACTTTATCATAGTCACAAGCGGTAAATGAAAGGTCATAATTCGAGCATCATTGTTTTTTGAATTCAAACTGTCACAATAAAACTGAGACATCCTGAAATGTATGTTAAGCGTATGCACAGGGTGCCTTGTCAACATGAAAAGCTCAGTTTTGGTTTTCAAAATTCCTGGATAGAGATGAATCTGTCGAAGATAACACCCGCCCTGGACGATCGCCTGCTGTTGATGGAGATGCACTGAAGGCAGTTATTGCGGCTATTCCATGCCAAACCTGTCATGCATTAGCACAGTGACAGAGGGAACTGTGCATAATTATCTTCGCATACAGGGAAAAGTTAAAATATTGGTTAAATGGATCCTCCATCAGAGCCCGCTCTAGCTTTCATGCCGCCCCGGACGCATATTACCGACTTTTACATTGCTAGATTTTATTAGGACTCTTTTGCGTTCTCCTATGATGTCAGAAGTGATGTGTTATGGATAACTAGCGTTGAAAACGTCATCCGCAGTATGACTTAATAATATTTTTATCTTTAATTTAATCGTTTTTTGAAACAAATGTCTGTTTTTTATCGCAAAAAAAATTTGCTTCATTTTTTTATATCGCAAAATAAAGTTATCGTACATGATTTTACTTCAACGGCACTGATGAATTTCGCGTTCCGTTTATTATTCGTTCAATGCTTGTGAATAGGCTTTTAAGAAACCTTTTTTTAATCGAAAAAAGTATCCAAAATTTCATTTTTATGAACTCTAGCAATATAAAGATAGGTAATATGCGCTCCGGACAAAAAGACAAATTCCCCCCTTTAAATATATACTTTTTAAAAATATACAGGGTGTCCCAACGGTACACGTCCAAAATGAAAAACTGAGTAAAGGACCTCAGTACTTATGAGAATCATCCCCATGTATGTATCCGAAATGTTATTATTATGGAGATATTAACGATTTTGTGACTTTGTCAGTAACCTTACCTTATTCCATTAAAATGTGTGTTTTCGGGAATGTATGTCGTTTTGAGGAATTTGGTCAATTATATTCTTTGGGCAACGTAATATTCAATTTTAGAAAATGGACGAACTGCATGCATACAATTTTTCGCAAATCAAAGTTAAAGTAGGAAGTTCTGAGTTATTGTGAAGTTTCAGAAATCTTTGATGATGAATCTAAACAAAATAAGTCAGGTCAGGAGCACTGATAGGTTTTTAATAGACTGTTAGAAAAAAACAGTACATGTAATAGGTTAAAAAAAAAGCATGCAATTTTAAAGGTAAAAATAGGAGTTTCATAGTAAAATTAATATTTCCTCTGGGAACAGCTAAATCATCTTAAAGGTTTCTACAGGTGGATTATTGAAAACCTACACATATTATTTGGAAAACATGTCATTACAATAAGTGTTCGAAGTGTCTGCCACCAACTTCTACACACACTGTCCAATGAAATAGAAACCCGTGATGAATTACTGTACTGATATGTAAAGCGGAGTCACAGGTCAGAAACGATTGTGATATGCAAATGAATGCAATCATGTGAGGTACATGCTCATTCCAAGCTGCAGGTACAGGGTAGGAACCAGGGTTGCCAACTTATCGGTTTTTAGATGGGAATATTTATTGTTGGATATTGTTATAATACAAGCTAAACAATGCACAAATGTCATAATTATTACACGGTTGGCAAAGCTGGTAGGAACAAGCTGCAGCTGCTCAAGTTGAGCAAAATGGGGAAAAAGCAGACCTGTCTGAGTTCCAAAAAAGAGTTTTTGTGGGAGCCCGTCTAGCTGGAGCTACGATTTCCAGGACAGTACAACTGATCGGAATCTCAAAAGTCAGATCTCCAAGGGGTTCAATGCGTGGAAACGGATTCCACAAGTGTTGTCGAAACGGCAGAATTGTGGATCAAAAGCAATCAACACAGACAAGGACCGACGTCGTCTGAGACGGATTGTGCGGCAAAACGGAAGGTCTACTGTGGAGCAACTGACGGCAGACTTCAATGAAGGATCATCACAACCCATCTCCTCCAGAACAATGCGCCGAGAGTTGAAGCGAATAAGGATGGGAAGTCGCATACCAGTGAGGAAGCCCCTGGTATCAGCAACAAACCGGAAAGTTCGCCTGCAGTGGTGTAAAGAACGATGTGACTGGACAGTAGACGACTGGAAAAAGGTGATGTGGTCGGACGAGTCACGTTACACATTGTTTTGCACCGATGGCCGACAGAGAATTTGGCGGCAGCCTCATGAAGCGATGGACCCCTCATGTGTTGTGAACACAGTTCAAGCGGCAGGAGAAGGTGTCATGATATGGGCCATGTTTTGTTGGTCCTTGACAGTCGGGTGAAAGCCGAAGACTACCTGAACATTGTTGGAGATCAAGTCCATCTTGCAATGGTGCATTTGTACCCAAATGGTGACGGGTTCTTCATGGACGACAATGCTACTGTCCATCGAGCAAGAATGGTTCAGGAGTGGTTTTCTGAACATGACACCGAGTTGCAACATCTGCCATGGCCAGCGCAAAGTCCGGATTTGAATCCGATCGAGAATGTTTGGGATATGTTGGAAAGAGACATTCGTCGAAGGCATCCGCTTCCGTCTACTCTGCAGGACCTGAAGGTCTCTCTGACGAATGCATGGTCTGCGATTACCTTACCTGCATTGTAACGCCTTGTAGAGTCCATGCCAAATCGCGTATGTTCTGTAATTACAGCCAAAGGAGGGTCA
>JAHWFO010101323.1:0-14135 GCA_023313115.1 Rhysida immarginata | reverse complement strand
GGGGGGGGGGAGAATAACCTCGTAGCTAGGTGTGTGCTAAAGAAGCCGTCCTAAGAAGGACGCACCTAGCCTTAAGAAACAAGAACAAGTCAGGTTTGCGAGAAAATTAATTCTACGCCAGGGACCGACTCATGAATGATTAGAATAATAATAGATGATATGAAAAGATGTCCTTAGTTAGGTTTGCGAGGAAATTAATCCCAACGCCAGGGACCCAGAAGGATAATGAGCGTCTTGATGTACTGGTTTACGGGAATATTAATTCCAACGCCAGGGACCAGTACATAAGACGTAACAGAAGGTGAATATCGCCCTGAAAAGGGCGCACCGTGAAATGAGAATAATGAAATGATACCTGAAAAGGGAGTACAGGTGATTCCTTGAAGAGCTAGTCCGTCCTGTTGCCTTGTATCGAGTGATCAGAGGTGAAAACAACAGGACTACCGAATATATAGCTAAAGAAGGGGCATGTCAACCAATCGGATTTTAGGTATTAAAGCACTGATTGGTGTATATGCTTCTTTTTTGGCTATATACCGTGACTCCTTTGCCTCATCAATAGACGCTGCATTATTAATCTTTTGTCACTGTATCATCATTTTATGCACATTATTAATAATTCTTGGAAACGAACGTTCAATCTTCGCAGTTTCAGCATCTCAGGTCCCAACATATATGCGACGTTCAGCCTAACAAATCAGGTATTTATTACAAATCCAAAAATTTGAAATGGTGTGAACACTTTCAAAGAATGGAAAAAATACCTTTTGAATGTAATTCTCAACACGAGACTGCAGTCCAAACCAACGAAACTCGACCGGGTGGGCAAGAAATAACGTGAGGTGTTCAGAGCTCGCTAGCGGGAATTCTATTAGGCCAAATGCAGTACATTTTGGTGTATATACTTAGTTGAACATGCAGTTTCGATTTCTGCAAAAAAAAAAAATAGTACCAAAAGTCGCCATAGGGGGCGCTTATTTCAAGAAAACAATGAATACCTAATTGTCAAATGAACAAATACCGTACAAACCAACTTTAGTAACAACAATAAACAATGTTTTATTTTTAATTACAAATGTGTTTCAATATGACCACCAGTGTGCTGTTCCAATAGCTGCATTTTCTACAGCAGCTCGCAGCATATCTGCATTAATTAGTCTGATATGTAACGTTATTTGATCCTTTAAGGTTGAGAAGTGCTTGATACACAAGGCTTTTCAAATATCCCCATAACCAAAAATCACAAGGGTTGAGATCAGGCGACCTGGGTGGCCATACCATGGGAAATGCACGACTAATTATTCTGTTGTCTGAAAAACGTTCTCGCAAGATCTGCTGCACCTGACGTCCGATGTGCGGTTGCGCACCATCCTGCATAAAAATGGTAGAATCCAGACAACCCTTTTCCTGCAATCGTGGTATCACAAAATTCTCAAGCATATCGGCTTACCTGGCAGAATTGACGGAACAAGTCACCGGTCCACGGGGACGGATTTCTTCAAAAAAGTACAGGCCGATGATGAAAGCCGCACCATACTGTTAGTTTCGGTGAATGCATAGGAGTTGGCAGACACACTTATGGATTTGATGCAGCCCAAATACGGCAGTTTTGGGTATTGATATCACCTTTCAAATAAAAATTTGCCATGGCCATGCATCATCCACTTCCATACGTGCTAAAAATCTCAACGAAAAGTCAGTTCGGGTACGTTCATCTACAGGAAGCAATTGTTGAACAGGTGTGAGTTTATAGGGATAAAATGTCAATATCTTATGCAATATTTTCCTCACCGTCGAATATGGGATATCTGTTTGGCGTGCTATAGCGTGTGCACTGCTGGTACTCTGCACAGTAGTCATCTCCTGTTCCACAACAGCAGTTGCAACTTCTTCAACGTGTTGCTGCCTGATTCGTTTGCGTCCCCGGCCTGGTTGCACTCCTAGAGTTCCGGTAGATTCAAATCGTTCAATCATTTTCCGTAAGTTAGTTATGCTCATCGGTCCTCTTCGTAACGTTTTTAATCGCCGGAATTCACGAAGGGCAGCACTTGCATTGTCGCTCTTCTGATAAAACAACTTGACTAATAACGCCCGGTCAAGCAGATTAAGCGTCATCGTCAGGCCATTCGCCCTTTTATTGTCATGATTGCTCAACACGGAACGCGTTTATGCAAATGTGTTCATTGTTTTCTTGAAAAAAGCGCCCCCTATGGCGACTTTTGGTACTATTTTTTTTTTAGGCAGAAATCGAAACTGCATGTTCCACTAAGTATATACACCAAAAAGTACTGCATTTGGCCTAATAGAAATATGGTCAGGTGACTTTTCAGTGCCGGGGCCCGTCTTTATCATCGGCTACGGCAATTAATTTTATCCACCATTGTTGGCGCAATGCGCAAACCGATTGTCGAGGCAAACACCGCGGGTTGATTGTTCGCACATGCAAGCAAATAAACTGAAACCAAGTCTATTTCATACTAAATGCAAAAACAACAGTGCTACCTATCGGATTTCATTCAAACCACTTTCTAAACACTCCCGGCACTAATAAGAATAAACTGTGAAATTTTCAGCGAAATCGGTCGAGTAGTTTTGGCGTCTATAGGGCACACCCATACGAACATTGCCTTTTATTTATATAGATTGGCAGTCCTCTCAATTATCACAGTCCTATCACAGACGAAATTTTATAATTAAAATCGAATTTACAGATTCACCTGTTGTGGCACCGTCGTATGACGGGCTTTATTACTAGTTTTATATAAAAATCATATCAATTATGCAATTTTCAAAACTCTTGTTATTTCTAAATCATTATTTTCCAAGAAATAAATTTGAAATACTACTCTAGCCTCCAATAAGTAATGGCTGGGTTAATAACAAAAATATAACTCAACTTTGCAGAGAATTGACAATTAAGAAAAAATGATTTCGCAAAGGTAGCAAACTATCCATTAATAATGGCATTTAAGACATCGGCGTCCTTCTGCTAAATAAGCTGAAACTGCCCACGGGAATTGTCCAACGATGGAAATCCTTTTTAAAATCTTTTCAGAACATAAAAATCTTTCTTCATGATTAATTTCTATCGTAGAATTCAAGTCGCAAAGAGTTATCCATTCACATGAGGAGGGGGAGATGGGTACTGGAGTTAACGATAATTTTCCGTTAGATATTAATACTAATTTTTCTTCCGCATTATTCAATTAAGAGTTAATATTCCTTGCTGCCATCTGGTTATTGCCTTCCGTGATTTAACACAATATATTAAATTACTAACTTTAGGCTCTCGCACAGTAAAATCATGTTTATTCGCTTGTAGAAACTTCTCGTCAATGTCGTTCTTAATTAAGCTACTGCTCACATTACTCATTTTATTCTTTTTACTCAATTCTTCCAAGAACGCTGCGTTTCTTTCCAAGCCTGTGCTTTCTTCATAATATGTTTCTTTAAATTTCCATCTCCTCCAATCCTTACGCTCACCACTCCTGAAGCGTCCGATTTTTTTTTCCTTCTCGCTCTCTTTTTATCTTCTTGATTCACGCCCTCTCTGGATCTCATCCAAAAACTTTTATTCCAGAAAATCTTTATTTTCTGATTTTCGAGATATGACGTACATGACACGTTTAACAGCAGTTGTTAGGAATTGGCCGTTTCCGCAAAGCGTGTCCCAATTATGCTCTTTTTTGCGGACTGCACAATTTTACCGGCAGTTCATATTCAAATACTCGTCAATAGCCGAGCCCTGGTTTCATCCATTAAGAAAAGATGTCCCGTACGAATGGGGAAGAGAACAACAGAAGGCGTTCGAGGCACTCCAGCAAGCTTTCAGTCCGGTACTGAAAATTTTCGACCCATTAAAACCATTACATATTTACTGTGATGCTTCTCAAGAGGCCACAGGTGCGATCGAGTCAAAACAATACGGGAGTAAACTGCTATCTATAGCGTTTGAGTCGCGAAGTTTTCGAGAGCAGGGTTTTTCAGTCAATGATCGAGAGATGCTAGCTGTCGCCCATGCTGCCAGATTCTTGTCTGGACTGCGACGGTGATTTATACTGATAACCAGGCAGTATCCCAATTACTACTACAGCTCAAGCTTTCCAAGTTGCAAGCGTTGGTGCTGCAATATCTCTTGGACTATCAAATTTCAATTAAATATATTAAAGCAGCAGAAAACAAAATTGCGGATGCTTTATCGAGGCTTGGAAGAAATGGTCCTATAAACTTTATGATCCGTGAAGGGGGAGTGTGTTACGGCGTTCGGGAAAAAAATGTTTTGGAATGAGGATATTTAGAAGCCAAAACTTTCCCGTGTTGCTCGCCGTGACGACGGCAGAGATTACGAAATCAAAAAGTGTCAGTTGGAATCGAGCCGGTGATGTAAACGGAGCTCAAAAAACGAGCGAAGTTCCAGCCTTGGCGAATGAAAAAGAAAAATAGTCAAGGGAACAGGCAAACAGTTGCCGCTCCTCCTCTGTAAGAGAGACATTTTGTGCATGCAAATGAAACTGCAACTTCTGAATCTTCAATCGAAGATGACGAGTAGGTCTCGCTCCAAGGTATGTCATCAGCATTCATGGAAAGCGACAACGGAGAGAGCCTCGTCGTATGAGCCAGATTTTCTGCTAGGAGAAGGGGACGAGATCGAGCAGCCATCTTCAGCTTCACCCGAACAAGCTAAGTAGCAGAGAGACGTGGATGGGGCACAAGAAAAACGAAAAACTTATGTTTTCAAAAATCAATTTGTGACGTACTTGTCTCCAAGCTCACGCCCGGCCTTAACAAATTTTATTGCTCATCTTGACATAAGTTACTGGCAAGAAGACAGTAATAAGAACAATGAATGCCGAACAGTCCAGTTCCAGTATAAGCGCTGTTCCGGGTTATTTCCTCTAGGATTGGCGGCTTTTCTACATGCCAGCATCGGCTATTTCCGATCAAGATATTAACTTGCCGATACAACGCACTCTCTTCAGTAAGATGCATTTTGTTTATTTATCACGAAAATAATAACTTCTCTTGCCTCAGTTAATTAACATTCAGTCCTTATCTATGGTATCCCATCCGTATAGAAGTTCCTCGTTTTCAAGACGCACATATTTCGTTGGTTATATGTGTCGGCTTTAATTTAAGAGTTTTCCAGTTACAATTATGCCTTCTATTTCATTGTGCGACGATAGAAATATGCAGTTTGTGTTGTGGGTGTGCTCTTCTGAATTACCTTAAGTGTGCTCTTTGACAGCAGCGTCTACGTCGAATTTATGCTTACATTCTGGTTAAAGTTGTCGTACATAAACCCTATATTAATTGTGATGTTTTTCATTACAGTGTGCATCGAGCGTCTACCCTCGAGTAAAAGTTAGGCCTTGCTTATCGTTTACTTCAGCAATGTAAAAGAGGTTAACCAAAGCACTCTTTACATTGTAATCATTTATGTTCAGCACTAGAACGTAAAGTTTTATTGTGCCAGAAGTTCATCTTTACAACACAGGGGAAACATTGTTTCGCTTTCTTTAGACCTGAACAGCACTTATTGGGTTGCTTAAGACATTGTCATTTTTCTCTCCTTATCTTAATTAATGTGTGTTTAGATTTAGCAGTTTCATAACTTATTTCCAATAAAATTTATTGATTTTCTTGGTATTCTGCGCCTCCGTACTTTTGTGGTTTGCATTTTAATTACAGACTAGCTTCCACTGCATTTACACGTGACAATAAGACATTAACCCTCGATTTAGTGACTTTTTACCCATCCTACGCCGCACTTTCTACAAGATTGGGTCATCTTCGTCTTTCATGGTTCTTGCAGCCGTCCGATCTAGCTGAGGCATCTGACCTCTTTCGTCTTGACCCGGATTATCCGTGGGCATCAGTTCTAAAGGTACTAAAATCTTTCTCCTTCTAACGAATTCTGTTCTATTAACAATCGCGACTTTTGCATCACGGATTTTATTCCCTTCAGCGTGTTCATCAATGGAGGGTGGTCAGATCTGCTGGATGTGTTGTCTGCAGCCTGGTTGAAACTGTTCAGCATATTTTCTACGAGTGCCCGTTCGCTCAGTCTCTTTGGGATCGTTTGAAGTAGCACTATGGGATGGTGAGTTTCTCCTACCAGTCCGTGCGCTTCTTCGTAAACGATTCCACCGGCTGAGGCTTTGAAATCGGATCTAGCCATTCCCATCAAATCCCTCAACAAAGAACTCTGGTTAGCCAGATGGAATAGATCGCAGGGTACCTTTCAATCGCCCTCGATCGTTTAGAGGAAAGTGGCCATTAAGTTGTGGTCCTTTCTTCTTCTTGAAATGGCCATGGCAAGGTCCCTTTGCTTTCCGAAGATGGTTTGCAACATTTAAACGTTGTTGTATGGTCTTCGGAGGAGACCAATTTTTTCACCTTACCTTTCCGTTGGTCTTCTGATGTCTCACAGTGTATGGACGGGCCTTTTATTGAGGCCTTTTTATATGTGTAGCAGTCCTTAAGTGGGCTGCGCGATATGGATGTATGCCTTTGAGGCGCCTGCTAAGGCAATACCACCAGCCTCAGCTCCAACAGCCTCCGAGGAGACGAAAGCAGCCGCCCTTTACGTCCCTCATCGGCAAGCGAAGCTCCAAGATGGCAACGATGTACTCACACCTGTACTCACCACAGAGGTAAAGGACAATTCTGATTGCAAAGAATTTCATAATTTTTTTCCCCGAAGTCGATGGATGTGGGTATTCCGAAACGTTCGCCGAGCCACGCCGATAAAAGAGATATGGGCCGTGCAGCGAAGAAAGGTGTCGGGCATTTTCGCAGAAAGACGAATGGGAAGGATTTCCCTGTGCCGGACTATGTTGAATATGAAATAAATCCCGGAGGTAAAAATCCGCAGGACTTATAAAAATTTACCTTTTAATACCTACAACGCCACGCCACCAGCATTCCCGGACCTTTTTTTTTTTTTTTTTAACCGAACTTAATAATGTTAAAAGCGAAATTTCCGTCAAAATTTCGAGAGACGACAACGGAACACGAAGCAGTATAGGCGGGTTGAACCAACTCGTGACAACGCCTGTCATCAAGGAAGCTATCCACCACAGCGCGGAGGCTTCGTCAGCGAGTTTGGCAAAGAAGGTGTCGATACTCCATTCATCGAGACTTGGAGGCTTATCGATTCTTCACTAAACCTCGTCCTGATCGAGAATATCGGACCACGCTTGGGTTCAGCGATTCCCATTAGTTTGCAATATCTGAATGTAAATATACAGTAAAAATGAACACAAAAAACTTGAATTAATATAGTAACAATTCGTATTGAAGAATGGAAAAGAATTCTTTTAATTAAAAAGAAAATAAAGGACTATAATAGCAAATTGGTAATTGAACTTTTAATAAACCTACGCGTTTCGTGGTAACCACATCATCAGGGTAGGACACAACTACATTCGGTCCAGGAATGTTGCCAGTATTTATGGCCTTACCCCTCCAATCAGAAAAAAGTTCCAATAGAGGGGTTTACATGAAGTGCAATACATCCATTGGTCACAAGCATAAAACAGTATTAACATTAAGATATGATAAAACAGTATTAACAATTCTTTTAAAATGCTCCCTTTAGCAGTTCTACTCGACTTCGCTCGTTTTGGAATGTTGTCTATAGCTGAGTGAGTTTGACGCATTGCTGGAGAAGAAAGGCGGAGAATAATGTTCATTTTTTCTGTATATTCACATTTCAGAAATTGCAAAATTTCATCAAAAAAGAGCCCCAGCCGGATATCAGCTAGTTCATAACAACTTGAAAAATAGTCCTAGATACTCCAAATAAATTTTAAATCAAAGAACAAAATCCATATTTTATGATCAATGCAAAAACTAAGCTTTCAACATGCGAGTTTGTATGTTAATTTACGAAAACCAAAAAAAAAAAATCCCGAAAAATCCGGGAAACATAAAATACCGGAAAATTGGATCAAGATAATCAAAAATAAACAAAGCAGACAGTTGATCTCGTTAATTGCCACCACCGTTCCAAGTTTCTTAATCTAGATCTATTTTTATTCGCGAAATACTGGAAAATCCGCGAGAAATCGCATATACACTGCTTTGCAATGAAATTGCCCCACCCACAAAGAGTTATCCGAATGACCCAAAAGTAGGTATACAGCAAGAGATACACTACCCTACCAAAAGTCATGGGACACCATAAATTTAATAGAAACACTCAAAAATATACATATTTTAGTATCTTGTTGGTCCACCTTTTGCTTTTTGCTGGGGCATACTGTCACAAGTTTTTGATACGTTTCGACAGGTAATTTTCGCCATTCTGCCATAAGTGTCTTGGACAGTTCGGTCACGGTTTTTGGGCGTTCCGCACATGCGCGCAATCGACGTTCCAACACGTCCCACAGATGTTCGATGGTTTAATAGTTTATTAGAAATTTTGGCGTCGACTACTAAGGTCATTTTCCGCCTTTTGCACAAGTTATATCTGTAAGCAGCCCGGGACAAACACAAACATCCATGCCCACGGCGGGATTCGAACTCACGACCGGGCGGACTCGAGTACTAGAAAGCCCTAGCCCTCTCGGCCACCTGGCCGGCCGATGTTCACTGGGGTTCAGATCGGGGCTCTGTGCAGGCAAGTCAAGTTCTCGAACCCCCTTTTCATCAAACCACGTTCCTACAGCCCTTGCTTTATGGCAAGGTGCGTTATCGTGCTGAAACAGAAAAGGGCCATTGCCAAAGTGCTGCTAGAGAGATAGGAGTGCTGCATTGTCCAGAATGTCTTGGTAACGCTCTGCGTTTAGATGTCCGTCCACAGAAACGATTGCACCCAATCCATACCATGAAAAGCACCCCCACACCATCGCCGACCCTCCGCCTAACTTCACCGTGGGCACAACACAGCTTGGCAGATAACGTTCGCCGAGCGTTCGCCATACCCAAAACCGTCCATCCGATTGCCAGATGGTGTAGCGGGACTCATCACTCGATTCAACCATTCGCCATTGATCCAGAGTCCAATGTCGTCGTTCTTTGCACCATTGCAATTTCCTCGCTGCGTTGTTGGTGCTGATGTGAGGTTTGTGAGCTGCCGCTCTGCCATAAAAACCCATTGCATGCAGTTCCCAGCGAACAGTTATTCCCGTCGACTCTATGAACGATCTTGTCAGTCCAACAAGCGATGCATGACGGTTTCCGTGCAGAGGCTTTTTCTGTAGGAGGTGTTGATGCAGCACCATGATAAATATGATTGTAATAAACCGAATGTTTATTTTCTTATTCTCATATTTCGAGTTTTTACCTCAACTATCAATTAGCTTCAAACAAGGCGTCGTTATTTCCATCTGATAATATTAATCTCGTTGGTCATCTCCTATACAAGTAGGCTTTTAGGAATTTTTGTTTTCTTCACAGAACGCTGCAAGCGTTGATGTCGCCGCTGTATATCGCTGATTGGCTCTTTAATTTCCATGGAAACATTATGCAATCATTAAATGCACGAGAAACGCTTTAACACGTGGAATAAAAGGGTTAAAACAATTAACCCTTTTGTTAGGGTTAAAAGGAGCTAGGAACCATAAAAATGTTTGTAATTTTAAAAATGTTTTACGTTTTGTTTTATTTTAATAACTTTTTTTTATTATTAAAAGTAAATAAAGAATGGTCTGCGGGGCTTTTTACACGCCAAACCTCAGATGTTATTGATGAAAATAGGAAATAAAATTTTTTTGTTATGACATAAGCTCGTTTTCCATTAATTAATTTATGGAAAGCAAAAGCGTATTCTTTCTTGAATATGAGTGAACAAAAATGCCATTTTCAATACATTTCAAATCATTAAAACCGGCAATTTTTTGTAATACAGGTTAAGAAAATGAGGGCATAACTGCTTGGTGCTAAGGACATCACGACTGAATTGGCTTCCTGCAGTAAACACACAACGAAATAAAACATATTACGAAAAAATGAAAGCGGTAGGGGCTGTGGTCATGAATGTGTCAGGCGTGACCACTTGGCAACTCATTGTTATGTGAAAAACAGACACAACAATGGACACCATTTCACCTCTTGAGTGGCGGCGTTAGCGCTCGCAGCGTTCTGTGAATATAACAAAAATTCCTACCAACTGCTGCCAAAAATTCCTACCCTTACTATATATCCTTTTGGGCTGTGGTTTGGTAGTCTTAATCTGGTTGGGACAACGACTACAGAGGGTGGGCGGAAATGAAATGAAACAAATTTGATAATTTGCAATAGGCTTATTTCTTGTGCTACATTAATCAAACTGTTCAATTTCTTTCCTTGATTATAATACACTTGTCTGCAACGCTTTGGCCAAGCATCCAACGCTTTTTGGATCAGATGTTGAGGCAAACGCTGCCACTCCTGTTTTAATGCTTTTTTAAGGCCACTGACAGTAGTAACTTTCCGCTTCCATAATTGCTGCTTCAGATATCCCCATACGAAATAATCCATAGGGGCCACGTCGGGCGACTGCGGCATCCACATTTCAGGTGTTATGAACCGAGTTTGCTGGGTCTTCAAGAAGTCAATGGTCTTGAGAAAGGCATGAGCAGGTGCTGAATCCTGATGCAGGATAATGGTTCCATGTGGGATAAGTTTAGGCGCATCACATCGCAGAAACGGTTGCAAAACGTTTCGGATATAATACTCTGAATTTATCTTTGCTCCTGGACTAATAATGCGTAGACGTGTCTTCCCATGATAAGAGACTTTAGCCCATACCATGAAACCACGTGAATGTGTCGGCTTTCTGGTCGCACGTGTTCGCGTGCGCTTCTCGTTCGATAGTAAACGCGCCGTTTACCATTGCAGGATGATAAATAGAACCATGTTTCGTCACTCGTAACAACGTGTCTCAAATTTTTCTGCAGGAATTTGTACAGCGGCCAACTTCTTTGACGCCTCTTTGCAATGTTGGCCTCTGTTAGGCCATGGACTTTTCTCTTTCTCCTAAGCACCATATTAAATGTATTTAAAATATGTTATCGCACAGTCGATCTCGGGAGTCTCAACTTGCGGCTCATTTCACGCTGACTTGGTGGGTTCTCACTTTCTAGCATTCTTTTGAGTTTCTTTAACTCGTCTCTTGACACAGTCCTTGGACGTCCCGCCATACGACGAGTCGTTTTCCTCTTCGGCTGTGACTGAGCCACTTTCTTCCTTTCATTTCTAATTCTAGAGATGGTACTTGCACTTTCATGTTCGTTAGAACGTTTAAGCTCACGAATTATCATTGATGTGGACCATTTCAGCTGTAAAAGTTCCAAAACACGTCCCCTCACAATGTCTGACACTTCAGTGCACGGCATTATCTTCCTGACTGCTGAACCTAACACGTCTGAATCCTCTTATATAGACGAATGTAATTTGCATATCCGTTACCATTGGTGGACGTTACATCGCAAGCAAGACATATTTACATTTGTTTCATTTCATTTCCGCCCACCCTCTGTAGTTGACTACCGAATTCGCTCTTGGGGCCAATGTTAAGGATGGTTAACGGGTTGCCAGATTTGCTGCTTATCTTGAATCGAAGTCGACGGAACGCTAGTTCAAGCATACACTGACGATGGCTTCAGCGCTCACCGCACCGTTGCACCGCACAAATGAGTATTACATTTATGATCATTATCCGTGCTTTTAAGTTTGCCGTAGATTCCCACCCGCATGACGTAACTTATGTTATTTTGGAGAAGCTTCAAACCGAATTTTTATGCTGAACTGCGTCAGTGATATATGTAGATTAATTAACTGCCTTCCAAGAATTGTAATCTTCCGTATCCACAGATCAGATGACTTCGCCGCCTCACCAAATCCCGGAATCAAGCAAGCCACTGGACAACTCGATTTAGTTCTGCAAGCAATAATGTACACCACTAGTCTTACGGGTAGTCCCCTGTTCGAGTTTTGGGTGGTTCCTTCCACTTACTAACATTTCCCTAGCACTTGAGTTTCTTTCCTTTTTCTTCCCCCCGCCCTCGCCCCCAATCTTAGTTCAAGTCTTTGGTAAAATTCAACCCAGCGTCCGCAGTAAACAATCCGAGCATGTTAGATACAGAATAATTCTCTTTTCGGTTTAAAAAGAAAATTGTTAAAACCTACTTAATCTATTGTTCTAACACACTCAACGATAAATCAAATTATCTTCAGTGGATATCAATTTCATCTTTATTGGAAATGAAAAATCTTTCTCTTCCATCTTCAAGTCTGCAAAATGCGCAGGATAGCAGATTGCAAGAGTCATGACCCGAGGTCTCGGCAAAGAATTGTTCGTCACAAGAAGAAAACTTGCCTTGCGGTCTATGCTGAAGACCTTCAGGAAGGAAACAGGATGACTGTTAACTGTGTTCCTTGACCTGATTTTTTTCGAGTCCCCCACGTGAATTTTCGGAGCCTATTGCCAATAACTTTCTCAGCCCACTGGTTTGCTGTAGTAAGTGATTTAACGTTGAGCGTTCTTACAAGTAAATTTTGTTCTTTGTTAATTACCTTATTTTGACGTAATCAGCTAAGTGAAAAACCAATTCTGCTAATTTTATCAATTTGTAATTTATGCTTAGAATCAATTCAAAATAAAGTTTGTATCTTAACTCATTTTTAACCGACTTTAAAAAAAGGAGGTTATCAATTCGTCGCGTATGTATGTAAGATTGTTGGAATTGCACAATATTCGTATATGTTAATCTATGTGGGCTTCTAAACAGGTGTGCCAAATTTCATTAGTGTATGTATGTATGTTTGTCCACGTACTTCTCAGAAACTAGAAATCGAATTGCAATAATTCTTTTTTTATTGGATTAACTTAGCGAACAGTCCAAGTTTCATAAAAATCGGTCCAGTAGTTTTCAAGATATGGACTATCAAGTGTGTACCAATCACTGGAAAAAAAACGTCGTCGTTTTTTTTTATTATTTAAATGTATTCTGCTTTTATTATACACACACTTATGAAGTTTGGCACACCTGTTTAGAAGCCGGCACAGACAAAATATACGAATATTGTGCAATTCCGACAATATTACATACATAGGAGTCGAATTGATAACCTTTTTTTGACGTCGGTTAAAAACAACTAGAAACAAAGTTTCATGATTGTTACTTACTGAGCATTAAAAGAATTTTGTAACGATAAAAGAATTCATTTATTAAACTTAATCCATTCATCCAATCCGGCTATAAATAAAGGAGAACATGTGAGTTCGTCCAACGCCACCTAAAAAACAAAGCCTGGTCACTGCGTCATCACACCTGGGCTGACAATTCAACTTTCATTGTTTACAACAAACGAAAAAGCACCCGTTGTAATCAGCGATTTTTCGTTTGTTGTAAACAATGAAAGTTGGATTGTCAGCCCTGGTTTAATGACGCAGTCCACAGGCAGTGAGAAGGCTTTGTTTTTTAGGTGGCGTTGGTTCGTCACGGAAACAGTTTTGCATTGTTGTTGCACGTTTAAGCATTGTTGGCGCTCACTTAAAGCAGACGCCGGAACTGAAAAGTAACCTGATAATTGTTGTCTGAGCAACCATTTTTATCATCAATCAATCACAAAACTATAAAGGAGAAAATGTAAGATCATCAAACGAAACATTTGAATGAATGAATTGAATTTGATAAAACTAATTACCGCGCTAACTGCGCGTGGGCCCCGTTCATGATTTTAATAATATTGTATCATAAAAAGGTATTTTATATTTTCAGACGATTTAATTGTGAAACTGGCTTTACAGTTTTTTAGGATATGCAAGGCTTCCTTCTCGCAGAGTTCCTGCCTCGTGGCCTAACCGTCAAAACCGCTACCTATTGTGAAATGTTGACTAAACTGCGGCGTGCTATTCTGGATATGCGAGGTGCAAATTGTGCAAGAAGTCTGTTAAAATTGTAGTTTTTATGTTGCAACTCGTAAAAAACGGGGAAAATTATCCTTTATTCTGTCCTCGTGATGATAATGCTATTTCTCCATTGGAAAAAAACCCCAAGAAAAACAAAAAACAAATCAAAGCATTGCAATTATAGAAAAAATTCATATATACACGCGAACATTTTTTTATAGCCAAAGAAAGTCGAAGGGGATTGTGTAGTTTATTTTCGCCAACGAAATTAAAGAAGGTAAATAAAATAATTGGA
>JAHWFO010101305.1:0-20336 GCA_023313115.1 Rhysida immarginata | reverse complement strand
TTGAGATAAATTTTGAATGTGTCCTAATTTGCATATTTGGGATGATGAAAAGTGCACCATGGGATAGGCCACCCACAACTTCCTATTCATTGGATTCATCAAAACTGACATATCTGCTTTGGTTCAAAAAATAAAAGGGGGGAACAGACTTATGGACCACCCTGTAGTGTTCTTAGTAGTAATTTGTGTGTAGAATCCGTATCTGCTTTTAGATTTTTTCTATCACGTCAAGTCTCCACGTTATGCACATCGAGACTTCTATGTTAAAGTAATGGGTGTAAAGAGAAGCGGCTACAATGTTAAAGTATCCATATTTTGGGGCCGCAAGAAAATGTACCAGGCCCCGAACACTGAATGATTTAAAAATGTTTCATTGTAAAACAAGAAAACTGTGCGTGCTAGAGAAATTTAAAAATTATATTCGTAATCAGCAGAAAAAATACTACCAAAAAATCGCCCATTTTCATTTTGTCACAAGAAAAATCTTAAATTTTATTGGCCAGTGTTATTTACAGAATGATATAATTCGTGTTTATTTCTAAGTAAATTCTGAAATCGGGATTTTTCTATTGGGTTGTTTCATAAGTATTGGTCGATGTCGCTCAGGGTACTTTTCGTGAGCCCTACATTGTGTAACATTATAGCAGGCAACCCCCCTCCCCCTACAAAATACACTACTGTTTATAAAAATCGCAACACCCTGATGGAATAGCCCAATCTGCATTAAATTTGGAGCATTTGCATATCATGGGTCAGAAAAGAAACCATTAGATTTTCAGGTCAATACAATGCGTTTTATTGTCACATTAGTATCGGGTGAAACCACCGTGGGATGCAATTACAGCCTCTAAACGTCGTGGCATTGAGTCAAACAAGCTCTGAATGTCCTGCCATGCTCTGTCTACACGGGTATACAGTTCATCCACAGTTGCTGCTGCAGGAGTCTGACGAGTCAATCGATGAGCAACCCTGTCCCACACATGTTCGATTGGGGACATGTCTGGTGAACGAGCAGGCCAGGGGAACAAGGGCGTCTGATGTGCTTGGAAAAAGGCGAGGACATTTCTGGCCACATGCGGTCGGGCATTGTCCTGTTGGAATACAGCGCTTGGAAGGTTCTGCAGGAAGGGGATGACCTCGGGTTGCACAACTTCCCTGATGTACCGGTCACTGTTCAGATTGCCATGGATTCTGACCAGACGGGAACGGCCATGGTAACTGATTGCACCCCACACCATCACCCCTGGCGTTTGTCCTGAATGACGCTGCAGGATGCATTCTGGAAGGTCGCGCTTGCCACGATATCTTCTGACTCGTATCCTGCCGTCATGGTGCTGCAAGTTAAACCTTGACTCATCCGAAACACAACTTGTTGCCATTCAGCTTGCCACTGTTGGTGTTGATGGGCCCATTGCAACCTGGGGTGTCGGTGGTTTTGAGTCAAAGGAATCCGCAACAATGGTACTCGTGCCATCAATCCTCTGGAAATCAAACGGCGTCGTACAGTGCTAGCACCCCACTGTTGTGCTAACACTGTGGAAGTGGCTGTACGATCTGCTACACACATGCGATAGAGGTGTCTGTCATCTCGCGGTGTCGTCGTGCTGGGTCTTCCTGAGCCTGATCTTCGGTGTGCCCCGTTCTCTTCGCTCCACTGCCTCCATGCACGCATAATTGTCGTTGCATTACGTCCTACACGAGCAGCAATGTCACGATACGACCATCCCGCTTCACGCAGACCAATTATGCGTCCTCTTTCAAAGTCTGTCAGCTGTTGATATGGTACCTTTCGTCGTCGTCGAGGCATGGTGTTCTTTCAAGCAATTACTCTGAAAATCTAATCATTTATACTCTGACCCATTGTATGCAAATATTGCAAATTGCATATGGATTAGACCATTCCATCAGGGTGTTGCGATTTTTATAAACACTAGTGTACAAGGTGAAACAATTAATAAACGAGATTGGAGCAACTTAACAAATACAAGTTATATGTCCGGCAAAAATGTTTTCCAAAATACTGTCTGAGGCTACACACATATTACAGCGTTTATACAAGTTTTGGAAACACGGTATAATAGTCCTGTCTTTACCCTTCCAAGTTCGGTTGTACAACCCTAGCGTCAATGAACTTCGGACACCTACAGAATTTTGGATAAGTACAACAAAACTAATTGTAAACAAATGAAAATTATTTTATTGCGTGCACAGAGCTTTAGTACAACTATGATATAGCATTTTAACATAAAAAAAACGAGAAAATTAAATAAGCGACTTTTTGTAATGTTCCGTTTTCAACACGTTGGAAAGAACTTCGTACACCATACCGTTTATTGCACATTACCACTGAGTGGCGTCACCTTTCAGACGAATGACGCTCCGAAGTCGTTGAGGCATGCTGGACACTAACTTCTGCGTTGTTTCTACTGGAATTTTGTCCCACTCTTCGGAAATACACGCCCGCAACTGCTACAATGTTCGAGGCTTCCGCTGTCTGACTTTTCGCTTTAAAATGCGCTATACTTTTTCAATGGCTGACAGATCTGGGCTGCAGGCAGGCCGGTCAAGCACCCTAAAACGCTGCTGTTGTAGCCAAGCCTTGGTGTTCCGAGCAGCATGAGGCTTCGCGTTGTCCTGCTGAAATATGCTTGGTCTTCTATTGAACAACTTTTGGCGGGATGGACGCAGATGCTGTTGAAGAATGTTTATATAGGCAGCAGAGTTAATAGTGCCCTCGCAAAAGTGAAGCAATCCTGTCCCGGCTGCACTCATGCAGGCTTCTGAACTTTCCTCTGGTAACAGTCGGGATGATTACTTTCGTGCTTGGTCCTTAGCACCTTGCGACCGTTGTTGCCATACATCACTGCAAAGGTGGACTCGTCGGACCACAGAACACTATTCCGCTAAGCAAGGGTCCACTTTAGATGGGTTCTGGCCCATGCTACCCAGCGACGCTACAGTGCTCATAAATGGCTTCCTCTTTGTAGCGTATAAGTAATAGTTGCATCTTCTGATGTAACAGCGGACTGTGCTTTCGGATATGGGTATATGAAAATATTCTCGAGCCCAAACAGTCATTTCACTTATAGGAGCATGCCTGTTTTTCACAATGTAACGTCGAAATACTCGTAGGTCCCTAACATTCAATAATCGCTGCTTGCCTGGTGCAGTCCCTGGTTCTGTTTTCCCGATTTCTCTGAAACGCTTGATGATCTCATTAACAGTAGAGAGAGAGTGGAACTGATAATTCATGGGCAATAGCTCGCTGGGATTTGTTATTCTGGAACTGCTGTATAATTTTTTGCCGTATACACGTTTCTACTGGCTTACCACATCCCATGGTTCAAAACGACACGAATACTGTGCTCTGTCGCGTGGACGATGCTTTTAAAGCCTGATGCAAAGCATTTTGGGCGTTTCTACAGCTTTCAGGAAAGTTCTACATGCTGGCGACCCCTTGTGTGCGAAGTTCTTTGAAACCTGTTGACAACGCAATTTTACATAAATTTGAATAAATTATTTCACACCATTAAATCGATTCTAAATCGATGTTGATACTTGGTGTCCGAAGTATACTGACGCTAGGTTTGTAACATTCTTTTTGATGCCCTATATATTCTCAAATCTGTGTTTTTTCAGATTTCTTTTCACCTTTGGGAAGAGGAAAAAGTCTGGTGGAGACAAATCTGGGGAATAACGAGGGTAATAAAGACCCACAATTCCGTTACTGGCTAAGAACTCCTTGACATACACTGCCGTGTGCGGTCTGACATTATCGTAAGAACCAACTCTCTTTTGCTTGAAATTCTGGCCGTACTCGATAGATTCTCTTAATCAGACGCATAAAAATCTTCACCTCTCGTGGAACAAACTCCTTATGGATAATGCCACTGCTGTCAAAGAAAGTGATGAGCATTACTTTTGTTCTTGACTTTTCAAACCGGAATTTCTGTTTTCGGGAGGATATTGGGGACAGCCATTCTATGCTCTGTCGCTTTGTTTCGGAGTCATATTAATAGCACCAGGTTTCGTCCACTGTCACAACTGAATCCAAAAAGTTCGGTTCGGCATCTGCGGCCGCGATGAATTCCGTGCAAACATCGAAGCATTTCCTTTTTTTGCTCATCTGTTAAGAAATGTGGCACAAAGTTTCCTTTTGCTGAAATCTTCTGCCAATATTAGGCGAACTGTTTCTCGGTTAATGTTTAAGACTACTTCCATCATTTTCAGGTTCATTCGCCGATTATTTAACAAAAGTTCTCCCACCTTCTCGATCGTTTTCTGGGTGCGAACAGTTTCGGAAGTTCCTTGTATTCGTCGTCTTTCAGCTCTTCCCGGTCATAACGAACGGTCAAGCGAACCATTCAAATACACGTGCACGAGATGGTGATATCACCATACACTTGCTTTATGAACTTGTAACTTTCCGTAGCGGTAACTTTTCCAAGCTTTAAATGGAATTTGGGATTTAATGTTTTCTCTCTGTTCCGTGTTTAATATCTGAACGTTAACTAATGACTGCGGTTGAAGCACGAGAATATATAGGCGCGCGCAATTATATTGTTGCAACTTGTACAATGTAAACAGGATAGTTTTTTATATCAAAAACACGCATCGTCGTGATAGCACATGCTTCAACAAGTTCAAAGTAATGTCAGTCTCGTTTATTGTCGAACCTTGTAGGTACTATTGGTGCGGAAGTTTCTCCAGTAGCGGTGCAGAGATTAACGACATGGAGCAGCGTGATGTCAGACTAGAGATTTTGCACGAATACAAACTTGGGCGGATTGTGCAGGAAAACGTTACTAATGGGACATGGGATGCGTGCAAAAGTGAGAAAACTGTCCCTAAATTATTTGCGAAGTTTGGCGCTGGTGATGCAGATATTAATCGTAAACCAGTAAATGGGCATCCGGTAAAATGCGATACCAGACAGCTATATCAGAAAGTGGAAGAACAACAGCTTCCACTGTACATGAGCTGTCCAACGAGATTACTATATCATCGACAACCATGATCCAACACCAGGAAAAAATGGGCAAGTCGAAAAAGCTGGACACTTGGTTTTCATATGCCCTCACTGAATAGCAGCAACTGCGACGCTTGGAAATTAGAAATTGCGAACAAAACAACTGTGACTGGTGAATCGTACAGGTCCGATACTCCTCCAAGATGGTGTTTGTCCACATTTGTCTATTGGAATCCTGCTAAAAATTAATAATCTGGGGTACGTGCTTCTCCCTCATTCTGCGTATTCATCAGAGTTGGCCCCAACCAATTTCCACATGTTTTGTCATTTGGACAATTTTCTTGTGGGACAAACGGTTCACTGATAGAGATGCTGTCATTACTGCTGTAATGACTAGTGATGTCCGTTGGATACGGATCTCTGATTCGGATCTGATAATATCCGGATTTCGGATCTCTGATATCGGATCCAGATTTCGGATATCAGATCCGGATTTCGGATCTTGGATATCGGATCCGGATTTCGGATCCTTTCGCTGGATGCGTATTAAGACTAATTAGGACTTAAGAGGACTAGGCTATCACTTAATAAAAGCTTTTATAAACTGCTTTCAGAAAAAGTTTGCATATACACAATTTCCTGTCTAGGATCCGATTTTTGGATCTCGGATCCAAGATCCGGATCTCAGATCTCGCATCCAAGTTCCGGATCTCGGATTTCTGACCAACATCCGGTTCTCGGATCTAGGTCCGGAAAAAAATCCGGATATCCGGATCTTGAACTATCCGGATCTTGACATCACTAGTAATGACAATTTCCGTAACCGTGGTATTTTTTCATTGCCAACACATTGGGGGTAATTCTATAGCAGCTGAGGGTAGATAATTTACCTAATTTCCTTATTTTTCTGTATGCGTTTCCTTGTTTCTAATGTCTGTATCCTTTCCATCAAATTCGGCCAAAAGGCTACTTATGAAACAAACCAATAATAACAAATTTAAAATGAGATTCATCTCAACTATCTTATAATATATGCCATCTAAGGAATCATTTATTATATTTTATTGGCATTCACAGTGCAGTTTTAAAGGTATATAATTCATCATTTTACTTACCAATTGTCCATCTTCTACACTTTCCATAAAGAGTAGATACTATTTCAGCAGATTCATATCTCGTGGATAGCAGTCCCAATGCTTCCTTAAAAATAAAATAAAATCTTTCAAACATTACAAGAAGGAGTTTTAGACGCAACGCAGAAACACAATTATTAATATCCATAAAAATCTGAACACTTTTAAAGACTTATAATTTCCCTCTGGAAAGTAATAAAATATTGAAATTGGGTTTTATGGTCTCAGTGGCTTTGGGAGATTCGATATTGGTAGGGTAGATGCAAGGTAATCTAGAATAACAGGTAGGTCCAGTTTGTCAGAAGTGCTTAACGCGCATGCGTATTGTGACGTCACTAGATGACTTATGGCTTTACTTCCGGCGTGTGCGGTAGCCATTATTCTGGTCACAAAAGAAAACGTTTTCACCTTAAAAAACAAAACTCTTACGTTGATTTCTGAAGAAACGTTTATATGTAAACTTACTATTTTATAAATTAAAATTTCCTAATGCCTGCATAAATAAAGTTATTAAGAAATAATATCGAAATTATCATCTGTCTCTTAACTGCCAACGGTTCCGACGAATCAATTCCGAATGATAACTAGGCCTAGAAATACGTTATCGTCCTTGTCTCTGTGTTCGCTTAACTATCCGCACATTGCGCGATGAGTGAACATGAGACCAAGGTAAATGATTTTACATTTTAAAGACACCCATTCCCCTTCTAACGAACGGATATATAACCTTTTTCTATTTAGTCTCAGTAAATTTCACTTACCTTGGTCGCATGATCAGTTATCGCGCGATGTGCTGATAGTTAACATCAACTCTGCGTTCACATTAAAAAGATAATACCTAAGTACATTTTACAATAATTATAAATTACGTAAGTCCCTTCATATAATGGCATTATTATTTAATTAAAATATATAGTAGAAAGAATGAGAATTGTGAAGGAAATGAACGAGTCGTCAAGTGTGGCTATCGCACGACTGCTTTCATTGCCGCCATGTTTTAGTTTCTGTTGAGGTTTCGATTTAGCGGGTATAGGTTTCGATGTCATCTAGTGACGTCAAAATACGCTTGCGCAGTAAGGCAATTTTTACTACTTCCGGCAAACTGACCCCCACCTTGTTCTAGATCACCTTGGGGTAGATGTACCAGTAATTGACAGTTTAAGACATTGCTGTGAAACGAAATTGTGTTCGTAAATCAAATTACATTTTGAAATAATTCTAGTTATACCATTAAATTGCAAATATAGTGCAGGATGTGCCAATTTCTAAACAATTATTATATCTTTAAAAGCTATTAAGTAATTAAATTTTTTCCTAACTAATGCAGGAATCACCAGTAGTTGACAGTTAATGTACCAGAAATTGACAGGCAGTTTCACCAGTAATTGACAATAATTTAATTACCTATTTTTGTTATCTATTTTTACAAAAAAAAAAATTGATAACATTCAAAAGTAGCTGAAGAAATCAAGCATTTTTAAGAATGTCTAAAGTATTTAACATTAACTAAAATTATGCTTTTTAAAACTTAAGTTGTTCATATAGACCACTTATATTTTTTCCTTTTGAAATAATAAATGAAATCCCATGTAGAGTGCAAGGACCATAGAAAATGAACGTGTTTTCCAGCAGTTCAATATCATTATATCTTGGCCAACAAATTGTTGATAGAAAAAATTGATTTTTGACAATTGTTCTCCTACTTGCAAATGCTACTTCTTATCACAGTAAACAGAATAGTAGTTTTCTTCTTGGAAGATAACTTGTCCTGGGCTATCTGTTGATCGTCTCTGTGACAAGATTCAGGACCAACAAAAAGAATCGACGAATAGGGCCTAGAAGATTTATGTCAAATTGGCTGATCTAGAAATTTATTTATTTATTTATCGAAAAAATTCTTACAGAATCCGACCAGGGCCAGTATGGCTTAAGGCCGACATGTTAGGTCCCTGGTGGATTATACAATAAATACACATTGGTAAATTAAACAGATCTAGGTTAGTGGGTTAGTAGGGGAATTTGAGAGATATTTCTTTAGACTATATTTAAAAGTAGTCAAGGAAGACGAAGAACGGATTTCATTCGGAAGGTTATTCCAAAGCCTAATACCAGAGTTGGTTATACTTTTAGATTGATAGGAGTATTTGGTCAAAGGGATAGTTAATGTGTCATTGTTGCGGAGATTATATGGACCGGATGGTTTGGGATTAAAAGAGTTTTGGGGAAGCGAAGAGATAAATTTGTTATTTAATGCTTTGAAAATAAAGAGAGCGAGATGAAAAGAATGTAAATGGTAAATAGAAGTAATGCCTGTTATGGGGAGTAGATGCGAAACTGGATCGGATTTTCTAAATTTGAATAGAATGCGGACAAACCATTTTTTGGATACGGTATAAGCGTTTTAAATTAGTTTTAGTGGTAGTGCCCCAAAATTGAATACCGTATATGAGGGAAGATTGAATAAGGGGCAAAATAAAGAAGAAGCAAAATGTTTTTTGGTAAATAATGAAGTCGAGAGAAAAGACCAAGGCGGTAATTTAAGGTAGAGGCCAGAAAATTAATGTGGGCGTCCCAAGATAAGTTATATGAAAGGAAAATCCCTAGGAATTTAACACTTTTAACAGGGGCAAGTACTGTAGTGAGATATACTAAAGAAAAGTTGAAGAGATCGATGGAAAATAATGTATTTCGTTTTCTCGAGGTTTAAATGAAGATGATTTTGTATATTCCAACTTCGTAAATTACTAAGTGCTATGTTAAGAGTATATTGAATCGCAGAAAGAGAGTAGTCAGAGCAAAGTAAAGTTGCATCATCAGCGTAAAGAATCATGGTTAGCGGAAAAAGTGATGAAGGAAAGTCATTAATAAATAGATTGAAAAGCAGGGGGGACACCTACCCTGAGGAACCCTGAGGGACACCTACAGGTATTGGACATTGAAACTGAAACACCTTCGCAAATAGCACTAGATACCCCCAGGGCTGAATAGAACCTTCTGCTAGGTAAATTAATCGTATGCATATCAATGAATCACGTGTCAGAGTTCTTGGTAGTCACTCCAGTAGAAAAGTTCGATAGTAAGCTTCAAAGTGTCTGTGCAGAGCGCTATAATGGGAGACATATCCGACTTCAAAAGAGGGCAGATTGTTGGGGCGCGTCTAGCAGGTGCATCTGTGTCCAAAACTGCCACACTTTGTGATGTCTCACGTGCTACAGTATCCAGGGTGATGTGTGCATATGAACAGGAAGGACGAACCACGTCCAGGAGGAGCAACTGCAGGGGAAAACGGAAGTTGTCGGAAAGAGACGTCAGGACATTGACCAGGATTGTTGCACGAAAGCGGAAAACCACCGCAGCAGAAATCACCGCAGAAATGAATGCACACCTCCAGGAACCTGTGTGCACGAAGACAATCCGTCGTTACCTGCATAAATCCAACATCCATGGCAGGGTTGCTATACCGAAGCCTTTCATCAGTAGTACAAATGCCTCCAAGCGGGTTCAGTGGTGCCGGACGCATAAAACCTGGACGTTGGATGACCTCAAACGCGTCATATTCTCGGATGAGTCCAGCTACACTGTCTTCCAAACAACAGGGTGGGTATTCGTCTGGAGGAGCCCCTCTGATGCCTACAACCCAGACTGCTTGGCACCCACAGTCAAACACGGAGGTGGATCAGTAACGGTTTGGGGTGCAATATCATGGTACACATTGGGTCCACTAATTGTTCTCGGGGGACGTGCCACTGCCAAGGACTATAAGACCATTTTGGAGGACCATTTACACCCTATGGTTCAAACACTCTTCCCAGACGGTGGTGCAGTGTTCCAGGATGATAACTGCCCCATTCATACTGCAAAAATTGTCGCAGAGTGGTTTGATGAGCATGACAATGAGCTTCAGCATCTGCCGTGGGCCGCTCAATCGCCGGATCTCAACATTATCGAGCCTGTGTGGGGTTTCTTAGAGGATCGAGTGAGGAAACATTTCCCCCCACCGCGTACACGTGCTGAACTTGCAACTGTGCTTCAAGAGGAATGGCTACAAATTCCTCTGCAAACTGTGCAGGACCTCTACCGATCCTTCCCAAGACGTGTTGCTGCTGTGATGGCTGCCCACGGTGCCCCAACACCTTATTAAATAAAGATTTTGGATTTCTACCAGGTGTTTCAGTTTCAGTGTCCAATACCTGTATATTACGGGTTAACGTAGATGAAGTTTGATTACAGAGGGAAAGAGTGTATTGTCTATCTTTCAAGAAGCTGGAAATCCATTGAAGAGGGGGGCCTCGAATAATATAGAAATTGGTTAGTTTAAATAATAAAAGATCATGAGGAATCGAATCAAAAGCCTTAGAGTAATCTAGAAAAATTGCCCCAGTGATTTTGCCCTTGGTCATGTTAGAAATAATATGTTCGCAATTGACAATCAAGTTCCTATAATTGACGCATCTAGATCAATTACTGGAAATTAGGAAGTTACACATAAAAACATCATGTTTTCTTTATTATTACCCTACATTCTATGTCGAATTAGTATATTTTTGTTCGTTTTTTTTCAAACACAGAAATTATCAATAATTGAAAGGTTATGTCAATTACCAGTGAAACTACATATCTGGGTTCTAGTAGTTGATGGTGGGTTAAAACAGTTAACAAATTGGTCATCAGAAATTCTGTTAATACTAGAAGTAATGTCCACTGATCACACAAAAAGGTTCAGGTAAAATTAGTAACAAATATTGCATAACATTCATGAAATAAATTCAAGTAATCAACCCCTCACGTAGTGGTTCATTGCAAGGTTTTTTCGACTCGGTAAGGCATTGAACAATCAACATGTGTTTGCGGCCATAATAGGGAGCAAAGTTCCTAGTTTTTTGCTTTTCTGGGAAGCCTAATACATTGTTTAATTTCCAACACCAGTCCCTTTTCTTGCCTTATTACTTTATTAAAAGCTTTTAAATCGTGAATTGTCAATTACTGGTGCATTGTCAACTACTGGTACATCTACCCTATTAATGTTGATACAACTATCATCCATTGTTGCATTATGACTATTGTAGTTTAAAAAATATGTGGCCACTCAGATCACCCGACCTCACATCTCTGGATTTCTTCTTATGGGCCTAAGGTCAGAGTGTACAGAAATAGGCCGCGGTCACTTGCTGAATTCCGTGAAGCAATAAGGAATGAAATCAGAAACATTAACGAGGACATGCTTCAGGAAAAGTCGGAATATAGGCGACCATCGTGACAGACAATCTTCACTCCCCCGGCTGCTGTGACCATCATACAGCAGTCGTCAATCCAGGTCCATCCAGGGACCCAACTCGTCGGCCTCTGGCCATACAGGCCCTGGAAGGATCCCAATAAAAAAATCTATATATATAAAGAAGGATGTTTGTGGGTGGGTGGGTCTGTTTGTATGTTTTTTATACAAATCAACAGTTTTATTCCGATCTTGATAAAATTTCGCATACATGAATTTCAAAGCATGAGGAAGGTCACTGTCTACCTCAGATTTCGGAAAAATAATAAATATCGATAAAAAATCGATATTCATGGTTATGGCAAGGCATATTAATGAGAAATATCTCATGACCAACAATGCAAGGCAAAGTTTGTACAACAATAGGCTCATTGTGTTCGCATCAACAATGGTATGAACGCGCAATTCACCAATAACAATGAGCACAGAATGATGATGTAATGTTAAAGCAATCTTTCCAAGAATTATAACAATGAACATAAAATGATGATGTAATATGGATAAGTTTCAATTTGTAACAATGCATAGAATTCCTGTTATTCAGGCTTTTCTTAGAAAAGAGAGTTCTTAGTACTTAACAATTTCTTGAAAATCTTTAAAAATGATCAGTAACTGGAGATAATGGAGAGCTAGCAGACTATTGAGAAAGAGTGGAAAGACGACAGAGGAAGCACTCCTTTAGCTCCGTGATGTATTGAGCAAATGGGAAGCAAGTAAATAGAAGAATCGGGGACCGCTAGACTGCACAAAGTGATGAATGGCCAAGTTTTGCTTCAACACATCGAGAGAAGAGTGGAAATTGCAACAACACTAAGTATACATCTGAGGTAAGATTACGTGAGTAAGAAATTATTGGAGAGGTCCAGCCATTGTGAGCCTTTAGAAAGAATTTTTACTGTATTAATTCTAAGCATTTTCATGTGTTTATTTTTAAGTTATTACAAAATTTAATTTTATTTTTTGTGATTGTTCTGTTTACATCCAAGTGTAATTATCCCGGGCAACGCCGGGTACCTTTGCTAGTACCGGATAAATTTTAAGTACACTGACAAATTTTTAGGGGAGGTATAGTATTGGGTGATTGTAAGCAATGGGTCCTAATTTTAACGATAACTGAGATATAAACAGAAATAATGGCGCCACCAAGATCAAGTCAGCTTCTCTACCACATATAAACACATGTTATGATGTTGACTGTGTGGGGCCCATGGCTCAATTGGAAATAACAATCAATCGTGGCTCAATTACCCAACTATAAAATTAGTTATTAATTAGAATGGGGTTCAGCAACTCCAATCAGCCTTGCGCTCCTCACAAAGAGATTCCTGGCCAACAGGTCCGGCTGGAAAGGCAGTGGATTAGGTGAACAACAGCTTATGAAAATTAGACCCTATTCCCCTTTAAGAAATAGAATTTTACTGCTTTAACTCTTCTTTTAGTGTTATAGGTAACAAATTGACCATTAAACACCATGTAAAGGTTATAATAATAATTGATGGCCATGAGAGATAGAAAGAATTGCCACAAGATTACCCTTTGGACCTTCGTTAAAGCTGGTGGCGCGACCCACGACGTGGCAGCATCGATGGACGTTGCCTAAGCAATGGCGGTGAATCTCGTCTGGCTCCTGGCGTTGATCTAAGCACAGCCTTCGTTGACGGATTGCACTCAGCCCTTCTCCTCATTCATGGAACAACAACTGCGGCTCATCAGGCACTTGGACTCGTGGCGGTTACAAAACTAGCAAGACATAGAACTGGCATTCGTATTATTTTCATCTGAACACTGTTAATACGTCTGTTCATCATCGAATCAAATGGGCAACTCATCCGTTCATCTCCACATCTAACAGACAACTCGACTGTTCATTTCTTCATCAGGCGAACAACTGACTGCTTCTCTCAACGTCTGGCGAGCAACTGACTACAGAAGTTTCTCACTTCAGAACGCCCCCAAATTGCCGTTCTTAATTACCTATTGATGACGTATGGGTTTTTTGGAATAATTTTAATATTGCGGTTGGTTGAGATGAGAGAAAACATTCCCTCGCGGGCGTCAATCATTTCAGGTGACAGCTGAAATCAGTTCTTGGACTTTGGACTTTGGAGGAGAAGCGAAGCTGCTCCCAAAGTTGTCTCAAGTTGCTTCACCAAGGCGGGGGTAGACGAACATCCGGTCTCCATGTCTTCATCTCTCAACTTACTTCTGTTTACTAAAGTCTATTATCTTCCTTTAATACTGATAGCTCAGGAATGTAATTGATTAAACGTTGAAACTGACAAAATGTAATGAGAATAACTTCTAATGATGCTATAAAGAATATAATAAATGTTGTACTTGTTCGTTAAAATAATTCTAACTTCTTCTTCCAAATAAACGGTAAATCCAACAATTGTTGTTATACTTTGATGGAATTCCAACGAGAAGTTTCTTCTTAATAGAGAAGGCCTTCTTAATGAAGTTGATAGAGGCCTTGCAGTACATAGCAGGAAAGAAATCTCACAGAATGGGGTCTAGGCATGAATTTTAAATTTGCTTAAAATTCATAAAAAATGAAAGAAACAGTTTCAATAATCATTTATTGGAATGTAAAAATTTTGTGAAGTTGTTTTCATAAATAAAAAAAACGTTTTTTAATAGGTCAATCAAGAACGCATCTGATTGGTTGTGACATCACTAATCAGTAACCAAAGCCAACTAGAAAGACAGGCCGGGGCACTGAAAATTCACATGACCAAGATAGATCGAGCAACAATCCAATCCTTATTGTTTTCAACAAACGAAAAACCACTGTTGAAATGCAAGATAGAAACAATGAAGGGTGGATTGTTGCTCGATCTATCTTGGTCATGTGACTTTTAAGTGCCCCGACCTGTCTTTTTTTGTCGGCTACGTCAGTAACCGACGCCACATAGCCCACGTGAAAGACAGGCCCTGGCGCGGAAAAGTCACCTGACCATCTTAGTCCGAGTAACAATGTAATCTTCATTGTTTCCATCTTGAATTTTAACAATCAGCAATTTTTCGTTTGTTAGAAACAATGAAGGTTACATTGTTACTCGGACTAAGATGATCAGGTGACTTTTCCGCGCCAGGGCAACACCACCTAGGGTGCGTTCACTTATTCGTTCGGAGTCATGCTCCGAGTCAATGTGATCACGTGATCAGAGTACTAGCGTCATGGCTCAGAGTCAACACAACGACGTAACAATCGAAGACTTTGATCGTTATAATCATTTGCGTGCAGTATTGCCAATTTAGCCTTTTTTTCATGCGCTTGTCTTTTGTTGGACATTTTTAATAAAAATTAAACAATGCACATCAACCATCTAACATTCATTTAAAAGTCTTCAATTCTCTTCAAAAACTCTCATCATTCATTATTCATTGGTGAACTTGTTATTATTTATTCTTTTTATATATTATTTTATTTTCTCCATTTATAAATGAGTACAGAATCCTTCAATAATAAATAAACATATTATACTACTTCGTAAATTAATGTATAATGCACAAAATATTGAAACGAGCTTTTAAATTGGACACATCCCTGCTAAATTAGCAATACTACTTGTTCAAGATATTTTTTTCCCTCTTCGCAACCTCCGGAGGCATTAGAAAAGCATGAGCAGTGCCCATGGCACTTTAGGTTATGGGGAACCTTTATTATTAAGTTATTTTTTATTAACAGGAATAAACAATAACATATTTTTTATTTTTTAATATTTTTATAAAAACAAAGTTCTGGTCATAATTGTAATTTTAATTTATTATCATAGAGACTAGGGTGACCTCATGCGTAAAGATGAACTGAGATTGAGCATATAAAAATTAATAATTATACTGAAAAAATTGTCTTGAATCAAATTTTCGATCAATTTAAGCTAAATTTTCGTTTGTATCGTGCCAAGCCTACAACAATGGAAGGCTAACCAATTATGGTAGGCTATGGTCGTGCACTTTGGAAAGATAGAGGCGGCCATGTTGACAGTTAAACAACGTATGCGCCAGCTTGAAAAAATAAAGTCTTCTCTTGTTTGTGTGGTTGCCACGGCTCCTAAAAAGCGCGCTCGCAAACGATATCTCATTGTAACAAAATTAATCATCGTTGAAGTCACAACTTTGTTGGCACTCTTCATTGTTGCGTCGTCTTTCTCATTAAATTTTTTGACTCCGATATCTCCAGCTTGAAAGCAGGAGTTAAGGGAGTTAACCCGAGTCGCACTCCAAGCGAGTAAAGAAACAAACTCCGAAAGACTCCAAGCGTACCCTGATGTTGGAGGTCAAGGGAGTTAACTCCGAGCGAAGAAAGAAACGGAGACCAAATGACTCGGAGCAAATAAAGAAACAGAATCCGAATGGCTCAGAGTCACGGGAGTCACTCGTTGTGACTCCAAGTGAATAAGTGAACGCACCCCTAGACAGAAGGCCTGCACACAGAAACGTCATACATTGTTACATCACACTAAAGTGGCTATTGTTAATCGTATTTCTACCAATAATAAGCCTTAAATTTGATGATGACGTAACAATGTATGACATTTTTGTGCGCAGGCCTTCTGTCTAGGTGGTGTTGGCCAGGGCCTATCCTTCTCGTGGTTACGCCGACGCCAAGCTTAGCCTTTAATAAGCTGGCAACTGCAGATTTGCGCGCATTATTTAAGTTATTCGAGCTAGTAACAGTGCATTTACAAACGAAAATGAGTCGCCCAGGTGGCAAAGTGACTAACATACTGACTTCTGAGTCGCTAGATCGTGGGTTCGAGTCCCACCATGGGCATGGTTGTTTGTGTTTTTCCTCCATATATTGATACTTTCTGTATAAAAGCGTATTCTAATCTAGCTCATGCATATTTAGTAAATAAAGATGCAATTTCTGTGGAATTATCTTCATTAAAAATCTGTGTAATGAAATCAGCTAGTCTGTCGAGAGATGAGAGCTGTGAGAAGAAGAAAAAGAAGACGAAAATGGTCAAAGCAGATGAAGGTAAGATCAGACAACCTGCTAAAGTAAATTCGTTGATAGAGGCAGAGTTTTTTTTCAAACAACGAATGCTTTACAGTAGCTGAAAGTCGTGGATTTAAAGAAGCTAGGTAAGTCGTCAAGCAAACTTCTCATGTAATCTATCTATCTATCTATATATATAAAGAAGGATGTTTGTGGGTCTGTTTGTCTGTATGTTTTTTATACAAATCTACAGTTTTATTCCGATCTTGATAAAATTTCGCATACATGACCTTCAAAGCATGAGGAAGGTCACTGTCTACCTCAGATTTCGGAAAAATAATAAATATCAATAAAAAATCGATATTCATGGTTATGGCAAGGCATATTAATGAGAAATATCTCATGACCAACAATGCAAGGCAAAGTTTGTACAACAATAGGTATCAGCAATGGTATTAGCACGCAATTCACAAACACACTGCATGAACCAACAATATATATCTCATGACCAACAATGCAAGGCAAAGTTTGTGCAACAATAGGCCCATTGTGTTTGCGTCAACAATGGTATCAACGCGCAATTCACCAATAACAATGAGCACAGAATGATGATGTAATGTTAAAGCAATCTTTCCAAGAATTATAACAATGAACATAAAATGATGATGTAATAACAATGCATAGAATTCCTGTTATTCAGGCTTTTCTTAGAAAAGAGAGTTCTTAGTACTTAACAATTTCTTGAAAATCTTTAAAAATGATGAGTAACTGGAGATAATGGAGAGTTAGCAGACTATTGAGAAAGAGTGGAAAGACGACAGAGGAAGCACTCCTTTAGCTCCGTGATGTATTGAGCAAATGGGAAGCAAGTAAATAGAAGAATCGGCGACCGCTAGACTGCACAAAGTGATGAATGGCCAAGTTTTGCTTCAGCACATCGAGAAAAGAGTGGAAATTGCAACAACACTAAGTATACATCTGAGGTAAGATTACGTGAGTAAGAAATTATTTAGACTAGCAGTGGCATCCTTGGAGAGGTCCATCCATTGTGAGCCTTTAAAAAGATTTTTTTCGAATTTTCATTAAGAATTTTTACTGTATTAATTCTAAGCATTTTTATGTGTTTATTTTTAAGATACTGCAAAATTTAATTTAATTTTTTGAGATTGTTCTGTTTACATCCAAGTGTAATTATCCCGGGCAACGCCGGGTACTTTTGCTAGTAATAATAATAAAATTGGAAGAACAGACTTACCTCGAAGAACTGAAGGCCACTGGAAGAACTTATATGATACGATGAAACACAAATAGCCACAATACAGCTTATATTACAGCCAATACTAGTCTTTACTGGCCTGATGGAAACTATCGATAGTATCAATCATGTCAAAACTATCAACTATCGGGTCTTCGATAGTATAAAACTATCGATAGTATCGCGCATCACTACGTCAAATATTGTCTAGGTGTTGATGAGTTCGTTTGGTGATGCACGTTTGGCCTTGAAGCTTTCAAACTCAATGATTTTCTCCTGAAGATTCAGGGCATGATATAAACTACTAATTTTGGAGTAAATCTTCCAATCATCAGCTTATAGCAGATATGAGATAGAATCTTTTGCAAACCATTGAATCTAAATCAATAATGTAAAAATTAAACAAAGTCGGTCCAAGCGATGATCCCTGAGATACTCCACTACAATTCTGCCAAGGATACGATGCGACTGCGAGACAGAAAGATATAAGTATCTGTTAGAGAGCCTAGACCTCAGCCAAGATATTAACAACTTATTTATACCCAAGTAGTGAAACTTGGATATTAGTCGCCTGTGCACTACATAATCAAAGGTTTTAGTGACCTGAACAAAAAGGACGTCCAGTCACGAACTTCAGCAATATCAATTGCAAGACGAGCCAGATTATTTAAGTTTAATTTACCTTTTACAAATCCGTGTTGATTATCCATAGTAAAGCTAGCGAAGTGCGCGCGAAAATATTTTGCTACGAAGCTTTCTAGAAATTTAGCAGGAAAGAAGAGACTACTTACGGGATGATAGTATTTTAGTTACAAACGACTAAATAAACCAGTGGAAACCACTATTCCAGAAAGAGGTGGTTTCTCGTGGTTTCCCTGATTTATAGGTCGTTATTAGTCCACAGTTTCTGGCAAGTCTCCCGTTTAGTTACAAAGTGCTTTTAGCCTTCAGAACAGGAACTATCGGAAAGACTTTCCAGGACACCGGATATTTACCAGTAGATATTGAACGATTGAATAGTATAGACAGAATAAATAAATATAAAAATAAAATATACTGCTCTGCAATGAAATTGCCCCACCCACAAGGAGTTATCCGAATGAGCCAAAAGTAGGTATACAGCAAGAGATACATCTGAACACACCATTATTATGTTATGGAGCCAAGACGTGCACTCGTTTGTACAGGGTGTCCCAACGGAAAGCGGCATCAGTAGGCTGTGGTACCACCTCTACAGGCGATGCATTGTTCCAGCTGCAGGTGTAGATGATCATACAGGTGGCGAATGTCATCCTGGGGTACGTCTGCCCAGGCCTGATGAACTTGCTGTATCAGGTCATGGAAATTGCGGGGTGATCGTAAACGACGTCCCACCATGTCTCACATGTGCTCAATTGGTGAGAGGTCTGGGGACTTCGCGGGCCATGGCAGGCAGTCGACATCATGCAGACATGCCATGCTCATGTTTGCCGTGTGCGGTCTGGCGTTATTCTGCTGAAAGACTGCGCCGGGTATGCAGAATCTCTGTGACGTACCGTGCTGCTGTCAGGGTGCCTTGGATGGTGACTAAAGGCGTTCTAGTATCGTAGCCGATGGCACCCCAAACCATGATCCCGGGTGTTGGCGATACCGTATGCATTGTCCATTGGCACATTCCAATGGTCTTCGCTACACACGTCTGCGTCTGTCGTCGGTGTCCAAACAAAAGCAGGATTCGTCGCTGAAGACTACCGGGCGCCATTCCATTCGCCAGCCCACTCGTTCACGACACCATTGAAGTCGTATCGCGCGGTGCTCAGGTGTCAAAGGAAGACACAACTATGGAGCAGTATCGGGAATAGTGATGTTGTCCCGCAGTTGCCGCAGGGTGATGTTTCTGTCCGCTGGCGCTGTTCGCAGTACGAGCTGACGTGCTTCTCCGGGCCCCAGAGCCTGGTCTTCTGGCATGTGTGCCTTCCTCTCGCCATTGCCTCCAACATCAGTCTAACGTACATGGACAGCAATACGTCTGGTTGATCATCCAGCCTTGGAGAGGCCAATAATCCGACCTCATTCAAAGTCCGTTAATTGCGTGAACGGTTGTCGTTGTCGTGGCATTGAGACCGTTGTGCGGATTACAGTACTATACGTTCACGAGGCAGTTTCTTCCTCCCTACTGCATGGAACGTCTCGCACAGGTGTCAACTCATGAGCCTATACAGCATGTATCAACCCAAATGGTCATGTCTCGTGAGCATGCATCTAATCGTTTACTAGTCGGAGGTAGACGAACTCCCCCAATAATATGGATAAGGTCGGATAACTCCTTGTTGGTGGGGCAATTTCATTGCAAAGCAATGTATATAGTTCGCCAATTATAGTCAAATATTGTACAAGATGCTGAACGACTTAAAGAAATGCAGTAATATATTTGAAGAATTAAGGTTCATAAGGATCCAGGCCAGGTTCTTGAAGAAATGAAGTTTTGAATGAAATAGTACATATTTTTTGAAGAATTGTCGAGTTGAAGAACCGTGGGAACCAGATATGTTGAAGAAATTTGAAGAATTTTGAGTGATTTTATTATTCATTTTTGTTAACATTTTGGCGAAACATGTCAAGTGCTGACCAAAATGTCAGGGTTGAGGCATAAGTGATGGCAACTATGTTTTAACCATAAAACGATTTACGGTTTAGTCCACAATAAATTGAAAAACAAACCCTAAAAAAAGCTTTTTTCGATCACACATGTGATCTTCATCAGTAGGAGCCCAAAATAA
>JAHWFO010101298.1:0-10446 GCA_023313115.1 Rhysida immarginata | reverse complement strand
ATCGTTTCTCTTCCTATTGTTGTCTACCATTCAAGAGCTGTCGTTTCTCTATGAACACGGCGATCAGTATTTTGATATTTAGCAATAGATTTATCATTAAAATCCTTTTTTCTTCCTACAAGCTTCGAGTTCTATCTTTTGCTGGCGAATTTTGACTATAAAGATGATAAAATGCAAATACAGGTCGGTATACAAATATAAACTTGTGTAAATATCAGTATACATGTGTGTAAAATTGTGTAAATATGTGTGTAAGCCTGTGTTAATTGGTGTTAACACGTTTGTGAATTTGTGCACCTGTATGTATTAATGTGTAAAAATGCTATACAGATGTGTAGAAAAGTGTAAACTTGTGTAAATAAGTGTATAGACATATGTAAACCTGTGTGAATTGGTGTATATCGGTGTGTAAACTTGTATATTTCGTGTGTACAAATGTATAAATTGACTATACAAGTGTGTAAAGTTGTGCACATATATGTATAAATGTGTGTAAACGTGTGTAAATAAAAGTAAACTTGTGTAAATAAGTGTATAGATGTATGTAAACTTGTGTGAATAGATATATACCCGTGTGTAAACTTGTGTATATTGTGTATACATTTGTGTAAATATGACTATATACCTGTAAGTGTGTAAGTAGCTGAGAAAATCTGTAAAAATGTGTAAATAAGTATATATGCGTATAGTAAACATACAGTTAATGAGTCCTAATTCTTGTACAGTCGAGTTAATTGACCCGAGAATGGCTACTCGGAAAATCGGGTCAAACAACTCTTACTGACATCTGTGTCCAACGACTCTCTTAAATAGGTCGTATTGGAAGAATCATATGACTCTCACAAGCGGGTCATATTAACCACATATTGCTGTGAGTGTAAGAGACACAAAGCACATAATAAGGTATTAATGGCTCTTATTTTATCAGTTTAGATTGTTTGAAAAACTACTTGCTCTATTTAAACACTGACAATTTTAGAGTGTCAATGGGGTGGACAGCAAAGACTTCCTATAATGTACACGATTGAGCATGTAGGAGAGAGAAAGTACATTATAAGGTTTTATTAGCTCTTATATTACCATTTCAGATTATTTGATGTACTACTTGTAATATTTTATCATTGACTATTTTAGAGTGTCATAAGCGGTGGACAGCAATTTCTCCTATCATAAACACAATTGAGCATATAAAAGAGAAAAAGTGCATAATAAGGTTTTAGTGGCTCTTATATTACCATTTCAGATTGTTTGATATACTATTTGCTTTATTTTATTATTGATTATTTTATTGTGTCATAAGTGGATGGCAGCATGTCCTCCTCTCACGAACACGATTGAGCAGTTAGTGTATCAAACAATTTGAAATGGTAAAATAAGAGCCACTAAAACCTTATAATATACTTTTTCTCTCTTGCATGCTAAATGGTGTCCTGACAGGAGAACTTGCTGTCCACCGCTTATGACACTCTAAAATGGTTAATTATAAAAAATAGCAAGTCATATACCAAACAAACGAAAGTGTTAAAATAAGAACCACTAAAACCTTATTATGTACTATTTCTCTCTTATATGCTCAATGGTGTTCATGATAGGAAAACTTGCTGTCCACCGCTTATGACACTCTAAAATGGTCAATGATAAAATATAACAAGTCATATATCAAACAAACTGAAATGTTAAATAAAAGCCACTAAGGCCTTATATTGTACTCTTTCTCTCTCACATGCTCAATCGTGTTGGTGACCAGAGGACATGCTGTCAACCACTTATGACACAATAAAATAATCAATGATAAAATAAAGCAAATAGTATATCAAACAATCCAAAATGGTAGAATAAGAGCCACTAAAACCTTATTATGTATTTTTCTCTCTTATATTCTCAATGGTGTTCATGATCGGAGAAACTGCTGTCCACCACTTAAGACAATCTAAAAAAGTCAATGATAAAATATAGCAAGTAGTATATCAAACAATCTGAAATGTTAAAATAAGAACCACTAAAACCTTATTATGTACTTTTTTTCTTTTACATGCTCAATTCTGTTCATGATCAGAGAAATTGCTGTCCACCGCTTATGACACTCTAAAATGGTTAATGATAAGATATAGCAAGTTGTATATCAAACAAACGGAAATGTTAAAATAAGTGCCACTAAAACCTTAATATTTACATTCTCTCTCCTACATGCTGTATGGTGTTCTTTATAGAAGAACTTGCTGACCACTGCTTTGACACTCTAAAATAGTAAACGATAATATACACCAAGTAGTACATCAAATAACCTGAAATGGTAATAGAAGAGCCAATAAAACCTTATAATGTACTTTCTTTCTCCTACATGCTCAATTGTGTTCATTATAGGAATCTTTGCTGTCCAGCCCATTGACACTCTAAAATTGTCAATGATAAAAAAAAGCCACTAGTTTATCAAACAATCTGAACTGATTAAATAAGAACCATTAAAACCTTATTTTGTGCTTTGTCTCTCTTACTTGCTCAATCATATTCATGATAGGACACCTTGCTGTCCACAACTTTGACACACTAAAACAGTCAATGAAAAAATACAGCAGGTAGTATATTAAAAAATCTAACTGATAAAATAAGAGCCACAAAACCTTGTTATGTACTTCTTTTCTCTTACATGCACAATAGTGTTCATGATTGAAGAATTGCTGTCCACTGCTTATGACACTCTAGATTAGTCAATGATAAAATATAGCAAGTAGTAATCAAACAATTTGAAATGGTAAAATAAGGGCTACTAAAAACTTTCTCTCTTCTACATGCTCAATGGTGTTCATGACAAAAGAACTTGCTGTCCACCACTAATGACACTTTAAAATAGTAAATAAAAATATATACCAAGTTGTATATCAAACAATCTGAAATGGTAATATAAGAGCCACTAAACCCTTATTATGTACTTTTTCTCTTTTTTATGCTCAATTGTGTTCATGATCGGAAAAATTGCTGTCCACAACATTGACACACTTAAATAGTCAATGATAAAATATAGCAAGTAGTAAATCAAACAATCTGAAATGATAAAGTAAAAGCCACTAAAACCGTATATTGTACTTTCTCTCTCTGACATGCTCAATGGGGTTCATGACAGAAGAACTTGCTGTCGACAACTTTAAAACTCTAAAACAGTGAATGATAAAATATAGCAAGCAGTATATCAAACAATCTAAATGATAAAATAAGAGCCACAAAACTTTGTTATGTACTTCTTCCCTCTTACATGCTCAATAGTGTTCATGACTAAAGAAATTGCTGCCTACTGCTTATGACACTATAAAATAGTCAAGATAAAATATAGCAAGCAGTATATCAAAAAATTTGAAATGGTAAAATAAGAGCCACTAAACCTTATAATTTACTTTTTCTCTCTTGCATGCTATATGGTGTCCTGACAGGAGAACTTGCTGTCCACCACTTATGACACCTCAAAATAGTCGATGATAAAATATAGCAAGTAATATATCAAACAATATGAAATGGTAAAATAAGAGCCACTAAAACCTTATTATGTACTTTTTCTCTCTTATATGCTCATTTGTGTTCATTATCGGAGAATTTGCTGTCTACCGCTTATGACACTCTAAAATGGTTAATGATAAAAAATAGCAAGTCATATATCTAACAAACGGAAATGTTTAAATAAATCAAGCAAACGGAAATGTTTAATAGTAAGTCTTTGTTTTCCACCCTATTGACACTCTAAAATTGTCAATGTTAAAATAAAGCAATTAGTTTATCAAACAATCTGAACTGATAAAATAAGAGCCACTAAAACCATATTATGTACTTTTTCTCCTTTTTATGCTCAATTGTCTTCATGATCAGAGAAATTGCTGTCCACAGCTTATGACACAATAAAATAATCAATGACAAAATATAGCAAGTAGTACATCAAACAATCTGAAATGGTAAAATAAGAGCCACTAAAACCTTATTATGTACTTTTTCTCTCTTATATGCTCATTTGTGTTCATTATCGAGGAAATTGCTGTCCACCGCTTATGACACTCTAAAATGGTTAATGATAAAAAATAGCAAGTCATATACCAAACAAATGGAAGTGTTAAAATAAGAACCACTAAAACCTTATTATGTACTTTTTCTCTTTTATATGCTCAATTGTGTTCATTATCGGAGAAATTGCTGTCCACCGCTTATGACACTCTAAAATGGTTAATGATAAAAAATAGCAAGTCATATACCAAACAAACGAAAGTGTTAAAATAAGAACCCCTAAAACCTTATTATGTACATTTTCTCTTTTATATGCTCAATTGTGTTCATGATCGGAGAAATTGCTCTCCACCGCTTATGACATTCTAAACTGGTTAATGATAAAATATAGCAAGTCATATATCTAACAAACGGAAATGTTTAAATAAATCAAACAAACAGAAATGTTTAATAGGAAGTCTGTGTTGTCCACCCTATTGACACTCTAAAATTGTCAATGTTAAAATAAAGCAATTAGTTTATCAAACAATCTGAAATGGTTAAATAAGAGCCACTAAAACCTTATTATGTACTTTTTGTCTCTTATATGCTCATTTGTGTTCATTGTCGGAGAAATTGCTGTCCACCGCTTATGACACTCTAAAATGCTTAATGATAAAAAATAGCAAGTCATATATCAAACAATCGGAAGTGTTAAAATAAGAACCACTAAATCCTTATGCTCAATGGTGTTCATGATAGGAAAACTTGCTGTCCACCGCTTATGACACTCTAAAATAGTCAATGATAAAACATTACAAGTAGTACATCAAATAATCTGAAATGGTTATATAAGAGCCAATAAAACCTTATTATGTACTTTCTCTCTTCTACGTGCTCAATCGTGTTCCTTATAGGAAGTCTTTGCTGTCCATCCAATTGACACTCTAAAATTGTCAATCTTAAAATAGAGCAAGTAGTTTTTCAAACAATCTAAACTGATAAAATAAGAGCCATTAAAACCTTATTATGTGCTTTGTGTCTCTTAGACTCACAGCAATATATGGTTAATATGACCCGCTTGTGAGAGTCATATGATTCTTCCAATATGACCCATTTAAGAGAGTCGTTGGACACAGATGTCAGTAAGAGTTGTTTGACCCGAATTTCGGTCTAGCGATTCTCAAGTCAATTGACTCGACTGTACAAGAATTAAGACTCATTAACGGAATGTTTACTATACGCGTATATACTTATTTACACATTTTTACACATTTTCTCAGCTACTTACACACTCACAGGTATATTGTCATATTTGTGTTCATTATCGGAGAAATTGCTGTCCACCATTTATGACAGTCTAAAATGGTTAATGATAAAAAATAGCAAGTCATATACCAAACAAACGAAAGTGTTAAAATAAGAACCAGTGAAACCTTATTATGTACTTTTTCTCTTTGATATGCTCAATTGTGTTCATGATCGGAGAAATTGCTCTCCACCGCTTATGACACTCTAAACTGGTTAATGATAAAATATAGCAAGTCATCTATCAAACAAACGGAAATGTTTACATAAATCAAACAAACGGAAATGTTTAATAGGAACTCTTTGCTGTCCACCCTATTGACACTCTAAAATTGTCAATGTTAAAATAGAGCAATTAGTTTATCAAACAATCTGAACCCATAATATAAGAGCCACTAAAACCTTATTATGTACTTTTTCTCTCTTATATGCTCAATGGTGTTCATGATCAGAGAAACTGCTGTCCACCGCTCAAGACAATCTAAAATAGTCAATGATAAAATATAGCAAGTAGTATATCAAACAATCTGAAATGATAAAATAAGAGCCACTAAAACCTTATTGTGTGCTTTTTCTCTTTTATGTGCTCAATTGTGTTCATGATCGGAGAAATTGCTGTCCACCGCTGATGACACTCTAAACTGGTTAATGATAAAATATAGCAAGTGGTATATCAAATTATCTAAAATGGAAAATATATGAGCTACTAAGACACCTGATTATGTACTCTTTCTTTCCTACATGCTCAATGGTGTTCATGATAGAAGAACTTGCTGTCCACCGCTTATGACAGAAGCAAATAGTCAATGAAAAAATATAGCAAGTAGTAAATCAAACAATCTGAAATGGTAAAATAAGAGCCAGTAAAACCTTATTATATACTTTTTCTCTCTTACATGCTCAATCGTGTTCATGATGGAAAAAAATGATGTCTACCGTGTATGACACTCTAAAATAGTCAATGATAATATATAGCAGTTAGTGTATAAATCAATTTGAAATGGTAAAATAAGAGCCACTAAAACCTTATAATTTACTCTTTCTCTCTTGCATGCAAAATGGTGTCCTGATAGAAGAACTTGCTGTCCACAACTTTGACACTCTAAAACATTCAATGATAAAATATAGCAAGTAGTATGTCAAACAATCTAAATGGTAAAACAAGAGCCAATAAAATAGTCAATGATAACAAATGATAAAATTTGAGCCACTAAAACCTTATTATATACTTTTTCTCTCTTACATACTCAATGGTGTTCATAATAGGAGAACATGCTATCCACCGCTTATAACACTCTAAAATAATCAATGATAAAATATAGCAAGTAGTATATCAAATAATCTGAAATGGAAAACTATGAGCCACTAAGACACCTTATTATGTACTTTTTCTTTCCTACATGCTCAATCGTGTTCATGATGGTAAAAATTCTGTCTACCGAGTATGACACCCTAAAATAGTCAATGATAATATCTAGCAGTTAGTGTATCAAACAATAAGAGTCACCAAAACCTTATAATTCACTTTTTCTCTCTTGCATGCTAAATGGTGTCCTGACAGGAGAACTTGCTGTCCACCATTTATGACACCTCAAAATAGTCGATGATAAAATATAGCAAGTAATATATCAAACAATATGAAATGGTAAAATAAGAGCCACTAAAACCTTATTATGTACTTTTTCTCTCTTATATGCTCATTTGTGTTCATTATCAGAGAAATTGCTGTCCACCGCTTATGACACTCTAAAATAGTTAATGATAAAAAATAGCAAGTCATATACCAAACAAACGGAAGTGTTAAAATAAAAACCACTAAAACCTTATTATGTACTTTTTCTTATTTATACGCTCAATTGTGTGCTTGATCGGAGAAATTGCTCTCCGCCGCTTATGACACTCTAAAATGGTTAATGATAAAATATATCAAGTCATATATCAAACAAACGGGAATGTTTAAATAAATCAAACAAATGGAAATATTTAATAGGAAGTCTTTGCTGCCTACCCTATTGACACTCAAAAATTGTCAATGTTAAAATAGAGCAATTAGTTTATCAAACAATCTGAACTGATAAAAAAAGAGCCATTAAAACCCTATTATGTACTTTCACGCAATATTATGCGCAATTGTGTTCATGATCAGAGAAATTGCTGTCCACCCCATTGACACTCTAAAATTGTCAATGATAAAATAGAGCAACTAGTTTATCAAACAATCTGAACTGATATAATATGAGCCAGTAAAACCTCATTATGTGCTTTGTCTCTCTTACTTGCTCAATCATATTCATGATAGGACACCTTGTTGTCCACAACTTTGACACTCTAAAACAGTCAATGCAAAAAATAGCAAGTAGTATATCAAACAATCTAAACAATGAAATAAGAGCTACAAAACCTTGTTATGTACTTCTTCTCTCTTACATGCTCAATAGTGTTCATGATTAAAGAAATTGCTGTCTACTGCTTATGACATTCTAAAATAGTCAATGATAAAATTTCGCAAGTAGTATTTCAAACAATCTGAAATGATAAAATAAGTGCCACTAAAACCTTATAATTTGCTGTTTCTCTCTAACATGTTGAATAGTGTTTAAGATAGAAGTACTTGCTGTCCACCACTTTGACCTCTAAAATAGTCAATGATAACAAATGGTAAAATTTAAGCCACTAAAACCTTATTATATACTTTTTCTTTCTTACATACTCAATGGTGTTTATGATAGGAGAACATGCTATCCACCGCTTATGACACTCTAAAATAATCAATGATAAAATATAGCAAGTGGTATATCAAATAATCTGAAATGGAAAATATGAGCAACTAAGACACCTTATTATGTACTTTATCTTTCTTACATGCTCAATGGTGTTCATGATAGAAGAACTTGCTGTCCACTGCTTATGACACAACAAAATAGTCAATGATAAAATATAGCAAGTAGTAAATCAAACAATCTAAATGGTAAAATAAGAGCCAGTAAAACCTTATTATGTACTTTTTCTCTCTTACATGCTCAATCGTGTGCATGATGGAAAAAATGCTGTCTACCGAGTATGACACTCTAAAATAGTCGATGATAAAATATAGCAAGTAATATATCAAACAATATGAAATGGTAAAATAAGAGCCACTAAAACCTTATTATGTACTTTTTCTCTCTTATATGCTCATTTGTGTTCATTATCGGAGAATTTGCTGTCCACTGCTTATGACCCTCTAAAATGGTTAATGATAAAAAATAGCAAGTCATATACCAAACAAATGGAAGTGTTAATATAAGAACCACTAAAACCTTTTTATGTACTTTTTCTCTTTTGTATGCTCAATTGTGTTCATGATCGGAGAAATTGTGATCCACCGCTTATGACACTCTAAAATGGTTAATGATAAAATATAGCAAGTCATATACCAAACAAACGAGAATGTTTAAATAAATCAAACAAATGGAAATATTTAATAGGAAGTCTTTGCTGTCCACCCTATTGACACTCTAAAATTGTCAATGTTAAAATAGAGCAATTAGTTTATTAAACAATCTGAACTGATAAAATAAGAGCCATTAAAACCCTATTATGTACTTTCTCTCTCTTACATGCTGAATGGTGATCATGATAGAAGAACTTGGTGACAACTGCTTTGACACTCTAAAATAGTAAAAGATATTATATACCAAGTAGTATATCAAACAATCTGTAATTGTAATATAAGAGCCACTAAAACCTTATTATGTACTTTCTCGCCTTTTTATGCTCAATTGTGTTCATGATCAGAGAAATTGCTGTTCACAGCTAATGACAATCTAAAATAATCAATGATAAAATATAGCAAGTAGTACATCAAACAAACTGAAATGTTAAATTGTGACATTCCATGTCAGTTTGGCACATACGGCTCAGCAGAGAATTTATTTTTTTATTTATTTTATTATTATGTATAATAGTGCCTTTCAGTATGTGGTGAAATTGTTATGAGTTAATTGTGTGTTGAGGAAAATATTTTGAAAATGTTAATTTTTGTTTTTAAATGGCACTTTTGTTTGTTTTGTGTGTTTCCATTGTTGTAAAATAAACGATCACTGTTGCAAGGAGTTGTTAGTTGCAGCAGAGATCGCGTATGCTGGGGGAACATTGTTTTGCTGTTAAGGCAGTGTTGACATCCTGTGAGAGTTGTTATGGTAGAAATATGGAACTGTACTGTGAGTATTCTGTTTTTCTTTTCAGCAGAGATGTTTCTCTAGGTGCGTTTCAGTTAATCTGAGTGCTTAGAAGTGCCGAAATGGAGCATTGTTTGGAGTTGTTTTTTATTTTATTTTCATTAGCGTGGATTCGTCTTAGCGTACGTCGGGCGTGACGGGAAATTAGAACGCTGCTGCGGCTTGGCCGCCGTCTTCCTGGATGAGTGGTAATAAGTTAAAGTCTTTGAAGACATTTCGGGATGAGTACTGTGGTCATGATAATTTTGACGCGGCTTGAGGAGCATCATCAGTCAACAATTCATGAACAGTGCAGTGAGTTTGAAACTGAGAACTCGTTTCTCGCCGAAATTGGGCCTGTGGAACTGTGTCGCTTGAAACACCAAAACTGGCATCTTTAAGTGTTCATATTTATATATATCTTGTTGTAGAGGTCTTTATCGAGAGAAGAATCACTGTAGTGACTTATTTAAAGTAGATTAAGAGTATAGTAAGGTTAGTTTGGTGCTTCTTATAAAGAAGGTGAAACTCAGTGTCTCGAGTTGCTACGAGTGAGACGGTTAAGGGCTATTGGGCTTTATAAACCACCCTGTGGTGCAGGATACCTAAGGGTGTGTTAGTTACGAACCGTGGTCAATGTGTGTCACCTAGAGGGTTACAGTGGTTCCCCCTCATGACTTAAAGGGACCACATAACGTCTTCTGAACGTTTACCGGCTTCCGAAAGGGTGTCACCATTGGTCCAAAAGTTTGTCACTGTGTCTGTTAAGTAAAGCAGGCTGTTCAAGCTAGCAATAGCCCAGTCTCATCCTTCTTTATTCGATTCAGTATTTGACGGTAATAACCTGATTAGTTGGTTTCTAAGTGTGTACTGAATTATGTAAATATATATGTTAATGAGTATTAATGGTGTTGGAGGAGCTTCTCATTTTGTGTTGGATCATGTGTGTCTTGAGTATTAAAAACGTTGTTTTTTT
>JAHWFO010101283.1:846322-873782 GCA_023313115.1 Rhysida immarginata | reverse complement strand
ATTTACGAATGAAATGAAAAGTGTTGCCGAAAGGAGAGAACCTTGTGAAATTCCTTTTTTCATCATAGCTGGTCTTGATATATTATTGTTGAAATTTATATATAAAAAAGAGGACTGCATCTTTTATATAAAAAAGAGGAGTGTAAATTTCAAATATTACCCCTAAAACCATAAGGTGAATATTTCTTTAGCAAAAGTTCAATATTAACAGTAACCATAAGAGTGTGATTGTATTTATCTAAAGAGGTTGCTATATAATCATAAAGTCTGTATCCAAAATCACCCGAGTTTTTGTTTTTCTGATAAGCATACTGATGTTTATGAATGATACAAGATTTTTCTAAAAAGGACCAAATCCTGGCATTTAAAATTTTTTCAAAAACTCGTGGGATATTTGATAATATGGCAATCGTTCTGTAATTATTAGGATCTATGTACATTGCTTTTCTATGGAAAAAAACAACCTTGCCTTGTTTCCATTTAGAGGGAAAGTTACCGCTTTGAATACACATAATAAAAATAATACTAATGGAAAACTAACTATATCTGCAACCTCTTTTAAAATCTTAATTGAAATTAAATCAATACCATTAGCAGATTTATTATCGCATTTATGTATTTGATTAAAAATCTCGGCAACAGTAAATTCTTCACAGTAAAAAAGAGTTAACGTTCAAAGCTTCAAGAGAACTCAAAGGGGACTTTGTAACTGATCTCTGACGATTCTCCAAACCCTCACTTACTTTTATACCTTCGTACATCCTAACATCTTAACAAATCGAGCTTGGCTGTGGATTTTCTTTTTTAACTTTCTGAATAAATTCATATAAAGTTAACCATCTCATTTTTATATTAATATTCTTAGGATTTAAAATATTTAAATAAAAATTTTCTTTGGTTTCTTTAGTTTCAATATTTACTTTATTTCGAAATTTTTTTATATACAAGCCAAGCTGCATCTGTTCTTTCGTTCAAAGATATAATATATTTTAGTTTTCGCTTAAGAATCTTTCATTGAATTTAAGAATTACAGCATGGTCTATTTTTGCTTCTATTAAAGGTAATCTGTTTACCCTGCTAATTAATCTATTTTAATAAAAAGCACCTGTTACCGAGTAATTAACAAAGAGTAGAAGCTATCATAGGCCTTATCTGAGTTGTCAAATGTTGATAAATAATACCAATTTTCTCTGAATAGCTTAATTTTTTTCTGAATAATTTTTAAATATTCTTATTGTGTTGTTTGTAATAATATTGTGTTATGTAAAATTTGTATTTAAATAAAAAATGGTCTGCAATATCATAGTAAATAGGTACAAATTCTTCAAAAGAGAAGTATGACAACCCAATATCCAATCAAGTGCTTGATAATTGGGTGATTCGTGTGGAAAAAGTATTTAAAGGAGATAAACCATAAGAGTTTAAAAGACCTATAAAACTACAAGTAATAGTATTTTTAGTATTTATATCTATATTGAAGTCACCAACCTAAAAAAGTTGCATTTTTATCTGTCGAAATTTTATATAGAATCACTTCCAGATCCTCAATGCTTTGATGTTTATTCGCCGATGGTGGTAGATAACAACCGCCCTTCGTATAATTTTTTTTTTTTAAGAATAATGCTCTCAAGATTTAAGGTAACTTGGCTATATTCAGTATTCATATCAATAAAGGAGTTCTCCTTTTCGATGGATATAGATATACCTCCTGAAAGCCTTTCATTTCTCATTATTGAAAATTGCATAAAATTATGAAACATTAAAATCTGATGCTTCTTATACCATGTTTCTGTAATTAACTTAATATTCATCTTATCTTCATATTGATTTAAGAGATCTTCTATTTGATTTCTATTTGCATAGTCGCTTCTCGCGTTTAAAATTATTATTGATGGTTTATAGATTTTTATTTATTGCATTTTTAAAATAATTTTAAATCTTCAAGTTGTTTTTATTTCCTTAATAAAAGCTTCTGGTGATTGCCTAATGAAAATACGAGAGTTTTTCGTCCACACAAATCGAAAATTTTTTTCCTTCGCTTGTTTTATTGTAGCTTTAAAAAGTTTCCACTGTTCTGTGGTTAAAAATTCATTAGGATAAATAGTATATTCATCATTACATATGCCAACATCGGCAGTTGACATATGCTTGAACTTTTTTCTCTTTTGTTCCAAAATATTAATTTTCAACTGTTTATCTAGAATGTTCAAAAAAATAGGAATGTGCTATTGTGACGAAATAATCGAAACGCGTCACTGAAATATTCTGGATCGAAACGAACTAGCAGATAGTTTAAAATTTTACTGACACAAAGTTTCAAATCTTTTTTTTTCGTGGTGGAGAATGCCATTTATCACTACGGTGTGATGGGAAGTTTCAAGATCAAAATTTTTTATTCTGTGTTTTAAATATTGTATTTTGCTAGTTAATTTATCTTGTTGATTTGCTAATAACTTTACATTTTGACATGCTGCTTTTAATTCTTTCTCAAAGCGCTCAAAATTATTTAAAAAATTCCAACTTGGTTGAGACAAGATCCATGCTCTGTTTAAATGAGTTAGTTTCCCCTTTAAGCTTATTGAAATCATTTTTCAGAGAAAGTAACTCCGACTTGAAATTTTGCGTGTCATCAAGAGTTACATTTTGAATTTTTTAGAATTTTTACTGATTTGAGTTACTTCATCGGATTTAATGCTGTTTGGCGTACCTCTTTCTTTTGTAATGCACTGATCTTGATTAGCGGGTTATCTCCATATCTTAATTTCTCACTTTGAAAACATTCATGGCACTTCCAACTTTTACAATTGTAGATATGAATTATTGATTTAAGGAGTTTAAATAATTAGTTTTTTCAAGATTGGTGACTTTAATATTAATTTTAATTTTGTTTTATTATTTCACAATTTTCCCCATTATAAGGAGACTAAATTCATTTCAAATTTTACAATTGTCTTTCAAATATTGAAGATCCTGATATTTCAAATTCACATCATTTGATATGAAACAATTTGTTACAAATCTCTTCACATCGAATATTTGCTTCTTCCACTTTTACATAAATGTTGCATCTACCGCGTTTTCGTGTTGGTGCCATCTTGCCGCCATGACACATGGATAGTTTTGCTCCAGGACAACGCTAAGCCACTTGTAGCCAAGAAGACCCTCTAACTGCTGGCAACATTTCGATAGGAAGTCCTCAAACATCCTCCGTGCAGCCCCGACATCTGCCCATGTGACTCCCTTACTTTCAGCTCCATAAAAAATCGCTTACAGGTCATCGGTTCACTTGCGACAAAGTGTAGAACACCGTGGAAAATGGATTCATATGCAACCCAGGAGTTTCAACACTGAAGGCATTATTCACTTCTTACGCTCTGAGATCAATGCATCGTTATCAAAGTTAATAATGTGGAGGCATCTTTTGACACAATAACTGTACATCAAATATTCGTTAATTAAAATATTCTGTAATTAAAATATTCGTTAGATATAAACGTAGTCTTCTTTAGATTAGTAGAATCTATAAAAAGAAAACGATAAAAATTTCAGGTGTATGTATTTTTAAACAGTCTGCTTAAAAACAGTGTGATATCTACAGTTAAATGTAGCAAAACAAATTAAAACTAGTGGAGAATGAAGATAATGAGAAGTCATCATTTAGAGCTTATTATTGGTTGAAGCACGGTTAACAATACCTTTTTATGATGTAGCAATGCATGAATTTTTAGTGCACAGGCTTTCTTTATAGGTGGTGTTGGTCCAAAGACTAAAGCCTGAGCATTCACTAAAACGTCATGCATTGTTACATCATAAAAAGTCATTGTTATTCTTATTTTTCAAAGCCTTCTCACTGCCTGTGGACTGCGTCATCAAACTAAGCCTGACAATCCAACTTAAATTGTTTACAACAAACGAATAAACGCCGATTACAGCAGGTGCTTTTTCGTCTGTTTTAAACAATGAAAGTTGAATTGTCAGCCCAGATTTGATGACGCAGTGACCAGGCTTTGTCTTTTAGGTGGTGTTGGTTGACAGGCCCCGGCGCGGTAAAGTCACGTCACCATACTAGTTCGAGTAAGAATGCAACCTTCATTGTTTTCATCTTGGATTTTAACAATATTTCTCGTTCGTTGGAAACAATTCAAGTAGTATTTTTGGCCGGATTACTATGATCAGGTGACTTTTCCGCGCCGAGGCAACACCTCCTGAAGAGAAAGCCTCTACACGGTAACGTCATACATTGTTACGACGTCATCCGAAGACATGTTTAATAGCATTTCTGCCAATGATAAGCCCTAAATTTTGTCTTCGCATGATGATTTAACAATATATGACGTTTACGCGCTCAGCCCTTATCTTAAGGAGGCGTTTGCCATGATCTGTCCTTCTCTTTCTCTTTGGCTACGTACCAACATCGGATTGCAGATGCTTGCTGTGACGCTTTTTTTCTGAAACGTGAAGCGTTTGCGGTTATCCCCAATTATCTGCCGTTTTTGGAAGCTGATGTACTAGGTTCGCGGCCCTGCTGACGCAAACTTTCTACTTTGACTGCGTACACGGTTCGAATTAATTGGAAAATTGCTTGCGGTGCGGCGTTCTGTCATCTTTACTGCCTGATTTCTGCGCTCCCGTGAAGTCGAAAAATTTCATTTTATAAGTAATTTCCAAGTAAATCTGCATTAAACTCGCATTAATCCCCCATTTCAACAGCCAGAGCTAGGAAGATTTTAACTTTATACATCTTTAATCATCATCATTCACCACACAAATTTTATAAATTTTATTAAAAGATTGGTTATTAATTTGAACCATGTTAGTTGAAGCTATTTCCAACTTTTCTGTCGCGGAACAAACGTATTGTTTTTCAGTAGAGTTGTTTTACAGACGAGCTTTGTCACGAGGTGCCCCCCACCCCGTTTTCTCCAGCTCGGACTGCGAGCCTTAATAACACTCAGTCACTCCGTGCAGCTGTCAACCACTGAACACCTTCTGATGTTTTTAACCATTTATCAACCTATGATCAAAAATTTCGGCATCAGTTAACGACTTTTAAGTATCTTGTCGATTTTGAGTTAGAATGGGCGACACCAAGATTTTAGTAGTAATCGACTACTCGCGATTACATTTTCGAAGGTATCGAGTAATGGGATAGAAAGACTAAAGGGAATCCGCCTTTCTACTGACGGGGAACCAGAAGAAATGGGGTAAACAAACTGGTAATTTTAAGATATCGTTCATTACAATTGAAAAAAAATTTCTGTTCTTACTAATCAATTTGGCATTTAGGAGAAGAATCATTTTGGTAAAATTCCCTGACTTTTCCCAGTTATTAAAAAAGTCCTAACTTTTCCTGGCCGCTACTCACTCTGTATTAGATATAATTTTAATGTACGCGAGGCTGAAACCTCGTAAGTAACACGCTCGTTAAAACTAAAATTGGCAACTCAGCAATTTTATTCAAGTTTTTTTTTTAACTATTAAGTAAACAATTTGGAATATGGCTATAAAAAATGGAATGAGCTTTATTGTTTAATGAACTTTACAGTTTTTAATCAATGAATGAAGTTCTGAACGTATTTAAAACCAGCAATCAACCAACCATTAAATTTTTGATATTTCCGATCAACACTGTATATACGACTCTCATCTAAGTTAAGTTCCGAAAAAGATTATTGGAACATACAACAACACTTCAGGAGAAGAAAAAATCTATTAAAAAATGGAATACTAAATCCATGTAGACATGGATGATTGAACATACATATGGATGCTGCTTCAATCTATTTGCTACAAAGCCAACCCCCGTTATATGTGGGCTATATTAACTAATCAGCGCCGGGGCCCGTATTTTTAGTTGGCTCTGCACTTCAGTGGCGTTCGATAGTTGAGTATCGATTATATTTCTATGAAACTCTCGATTACTCGCTTGTTTCGATTACTTATAATCGATTACTCCCATCACTAACTGTCGGTGAACAAAGATGAAGAGCGCGCGTGAGAAGAGAAAAATGAAATAGTCGTGATCAGGGTCTATACAAGTAAAGATACTTTACTTCTATAGACCCTGATCGTGATAGTCTTAAAGTGAAATCTTTTCACTAAAATCCTTAGAAATTATATTATCAGTTAATTCTTCATGAGTTCAAATAAAACTTTTATAATGAGACGTATTTTTATAAATTTGTTTCGGAGAGTCTTAGTTTAGAATGTATACAATCGCGAAGCCCAAAGATGAAGACAACCTTCCCTGCCACTCGTCGCAATGATCAAGCAGAATTTGAAGATTGGGTAACGGCGCACTCACTCCCTCATTTGTCATATCATTTTAGTCAATAATAATCATTTTAAATATTAAATTTAACGAGTAAAATCGTCTCAAGACGTTAACATTCTTGGTGATTATAATCTATCCAACGAAAGTTAGAGTAGGCGTGTCAAGTTAAACTTATAATTTCAATTGTTAGACATTGTTAATATTTGAACTTTCGTTGGGCAGAGTACCTATATATATAGTCAGTAATGTAACTGAAAGTTTAACTATTGAAAAAAACTTGAGTAATGTTTAAATCTAATTGTACACATAGATTTAGTAATTTTCTTCTTATTTGAATTCTAGTCAAGTTTTGATTTGCCTTTTAATAAAATAGGATGTTGTTCTAAAAGATTTAACATTATATTAAATTGTAACTGTTAAATTCTTCATTATTTAAGGTAATGGTTTTCATAAACGTTTGTCCCTTTTTTCTTGTCTGTTTTGTCTGTTGCTAAATAAATTGTTTTTTTTCATTTCACTTTCGGAGTTCCAAATTGTCACGTATCTTGGCGATAAAATCCTGGTGCAATCTCCTACTGGGTCGAATTATCTTTGATTTTATTTCCTATCCGAGAAACACGGATAGAAGGTACATTTGGGCCTCGACTTAATTTCTAAAACCTATTCCAAATTAATCATAATAAGTTATTTAATTAATAAACTGGGGTCCTGGGTCCATTACAATGGCGCAATCGCGAAAGGATAATATTTAATAATTGTGGGTGTATCGTGGGATTTAATAATTAAGATTTAACGGCAGCGTTACAATGGACCATTCTGTTAAAAAAATAACGGATGGTCCCAGAGTAAAACTAATATGCAAATTGTTATAAATTTCAATTTTTATTGATGTTGTCATCAACGGTGTAGTTAGGAATCATTAAAGTATTTTTGATAGTAAAATTCTATTGACGATTAAGGGTTTTAAAATTGTATTTAGAATTAAGTTTTAATGAAAATGTGTTAGTGAACTACGTTATCTCTATCCTTGACATTAGAGTGGAAAGTTAGAAATTTCCTTTGTGTGGAGAAACCTAGCAAAGAAAAATAAATCAGTTTTAGTAACCGAAATTAAAATTTAATAGTAACGATGGAATTAGTAGACCAACCGTTAGAAATTAATCTAAATAATGAGTACTTGGAATTAAACCAAGAAATACCGATTTATGACAGTAAAGCAGACATCGAAGAGATCTTTCGGTTTGTGGAAGAGGTGATCGCTTGCACGGAAAAGTGGGAAGTAGTCTCTACTATTGCGATTGCAAAATTACGGCTAAGTGTTACGCATTGTGTTATGTGTGAGAGAGTGGGAGATTTACTGCTTTAGACAGTTACGGCGAGTTTAAAGATAAATTGTTAATGAGATTTGTGTGAGATACACCTGACCAGAAAGAAAATAATTTCAATATTTGTGTACACAGGAAAAGAGGAGAAATGCAAAATTACGCAACGTGGATAGCAGCTATGGGGAGAAGACTAGGAAGAAGCGCACGAGATATCCAAGAAAAAGATGGAGCATTAAATCATAATGCAGAGAATACGAAACCGTGTTGTAGTATGCTAATTACCTTCCATAAATTAATAAAAAATTTAAATTAACATAGTATTATGTCTAATGTTTACATTTCCTGGGAATAAATATATATAAAACTGTATCATGTAAAGAATAAAAGGAGAGGTGTAAGATAAATAATAAGCTATCAAAGGTAAATAAAACAAAAAAAAACAAGGGTATAAGCTAGTTACACAAACAATTGTAAAATATACACTATTTGAAAAATATCAATAAAACCAATAAAGTAAATAAAATGCGGCAAAAATGGATGAAATAACTTGATTGTTTTAGCTTCTTGTTAAAATGGACACAATTAGAGATAACATCACTGGCGAGAACAATTAAAGACACTACAACGTACCGCATATGGTAATATTAAAAACTTATATATTCCTTCAGTGCATTTAGTTACAATTTGCTTAATATATCACGTGCCATAAGTTTGCATTGAAAATTTTAAAATATTACCATAATGGTATCATTAGCACAGGTTACCCTGATCTAAATCGTCCATCTTCCAACGTATTATTCACTTTTTTATATTCGTTCATGGCATATTCTTACGAGTCGATTGACAAATTATTCGCCGTATCTTGGAATTGGAAATTTTCAATAGTACCGTAATGGTATTAATAGCAGACGTAACACTGAATCAAATTTGTCCCTCTCGAACATATTAGCTAGTCTTATATATTCGTTCAGGACATGTCATTTCCACTTCGTACACAAACTTGGCCCCATTTTATTTTTAAAATAAAAAAAAATCATATTTGTACAAAATGAAATCAAAATATGTACAATATATGCACAATTTATTACTACAACATAGACTCACTGACCAAAAGTCATGGCACTTTTGCCTAATAACGTTTTGGGTCCCTCCTGGCCAAGAAAACAGCGGCAGCTCTTCATGACCTGGAACACGTCCACAGGCTCTGCAAACCATGCCGCCTCCAATGTACTCCATAGCGATGCAACATTTACCAGCTGTGTTGGCGACAACTTGATAGATCGTTTGTTGACGTCCCACAAATATTCAACGGGATTGCAGTCTGTGGAACGTAGAGATCAAAATATTTTCCTGAAGTTGGTAGCATATTTCTCCAGCCGTGTCACAAGGGCCGTGTGTGGAGGCGCATTTTCTTGCTGGAAGATGCCGTTGCCTGCGGGATAAAAGCAGTTCATGAAGGGGTGCAGGTGGCCCCCAAGCAGATCGACGTAGGAAGTGGCACGCAGAGTGGATGTCAGATGCACCAATGGACCGATTGCATGCCACGAGAAAACACCCCAGACCGGTATGTAGCTTTTGAGACATGCGCCGAAGTGACTTCCGCGGAGAGCGCTGCAGGGAAGATTGAATTTTTTCCAGAAAGTAGTTGTCACCATAGCAATTTTAGGTAATCTATAAACAGCGTGTCTCATAAAACCGTTATTAAAGGTGTCAGGACTAAAAATCTAGGATATATTTCAGAACCAGCCCACAAATAATAAAGATATTTTTGAACTGAAATTGTCGTTCCTTACAAAAACTTGAGTACATCTTTAGTTATTGGTTTAGCAATACGAGAAAACTAAGTTAATTTTCAGGTAGCTTCCAACCTCAGAAAAGTTTAATTAATAATCCAATGTGTCTCTCAAAGTAACCAGTTTTATTTCATTCTACTCTGCAAATATTACTAAATGTCAACAAAGATGACTCTTAGCCCTCCAGAGTGACCTCTATAACATTGACTTTTGGTGTTGAACTAATTGCATGTCAATCAAACCCTCAAAAAGTGCTGTGTTCAGTTTCATTTGCAGATTCCGAACAGCTGAGTTTAACTACCGCCTCAGATCACACAAACTCTCCCTCCAATCAACACAGAATGATCTTGAACAAGAAGTATCAGATGACCTAGTGCAATCGGTGAGCCAAAAATATCAGTTTACTCCAGTGCCGAAATAGAAATCATGAAATATCTCGTTAAACATTGCGTTTATGAAAATTTTGAATAGAATGAAAAGTTGTTCAGGAAAACTCAGATTTTTTGTGTAAAATTGATATAATTTTATTTGTAATTAAGTTTTTTTACTGTTTTGCAGAGAGTGAGTGTTGAGTATATATTGTTATAATAAACGTTAATTAAAACATCTCCACGTGATTATCACTGTCTGCAGCTAGCTGCACCTCGCGAATAATTTTCGTGACCACGAGGATGTGTGTCCCACTATTGTTGATGTTCTTTCCGTTGTTACTGTTTTTTTTAATTTCAGACAGACCACTTCCAGCTTTTGACTTGACTAGTCGTCCCTCCTTCTGGTCCTCCACCTCCTCACTAATCTGAAACATGGCGTCCATTTTCATTTTCATTCCAATGCTGTGCAAATTACTCCTACCCTGTCGTTCGATGTTTAGTTCTTATTGAATTTCTCACTTTCTCGCAGCAGCCATGATTCTTTACCGAGCAGCATTGTTTTGCGGGTTTACCCTTAAGGTAATGAAATTTCTTTTAATGCTATTTCAACAATAACGCGCATAAGGGACGCCATGCTGCACATTTTCAATCTTATTCCCCATTAATAATTAATTATGATTTTACAGTTTTTCTTTAGGCATTAAATGGGAATTTTGAAATTTCGTTTCCTTATTATATGCTGAAAAGCTTGTATTGGTTTCGAGCTGTCTGTCTGTCTGTCTGTCTGTCTGTTCGTCCGTCCGTCCGTTCGTCTGTATGTCCGACGATTACTCGAGAATGCTTTAACTTTTTCAAATTCTGCTTTCGCTCTTCGATAGAGACCCTTCCTGAGCTCACCTGATTAGTTTGTGATTGAAATCGATCTAACAGTCACGTGACTATTGAGACCCCAAACCCCCCCCTTAAAATTTTTTTATTGACAATATAAAGCATGTTATATGTCATTCGAAAGGGAATCACGAGACAAGACGAATATGACATTCTTTTCGATTTTCGAAATGCTACTTCCGAGAAAATGACCCCCAAAAACTACTTCAATGAACCCCTATTACGAGCTTTAGCTAAAGCAAAATAAGAATACAAGCTTAATTGATAACTATAATGTGTCCGGACGGTCATCTTTTGCACGATAAGTGAAAATGGAAGAACTAAACTGCGATATACCAACTTTTGATGAGCTCTCGTGGACCCCTTCAAGCAGGTGCACTAATATTAAGAAAATGAACTTAGGGCATGTAATATATCATTCGATTCTACTGATGAGTCAAAAGTGAATACAGTGTTGCTTTTGGTTTATCACTTAAGCATTGTTGATGGCAGCCTAGAGCACGTGCCCGTTATGAAGCTTTGTCGATGCACATGCTTATTTCGTTTTAAAAATCAGTACTGTTAGGCCTATTGTTTAATGTGGCTAATTAATGTTAGGCCTATAGTTAAAATGACTAATGTTAGGCCTATTGTTAAAAAAGACTGAAGAATGTTAGGCCTATTGTTAAAAATGGCTAATTAATGTTAGGCTTAAATTAAAAAATGACTAAATGTTAGGCCTATTGTTAAAACGGCTAATTAATGTTAGGCTTATATTTAATAATGACTAAATGTTAGGCTTATATTTAAAAATAACTAAATGTTAGGCCTATTGTCTTAATGGCTAAGTAATGTTAGGCCTATTGTCTTAATGGCTAAGTAATGTTAGGCCTATTGTTAAAAATGACTGAATAATGTTAGGCCTATTGTTAAAATGGCTAATTAATGTTAGGCTTATGGTTAAAATTGCTAATGGATGTTAGGCTTATATTTAATAATGACTAAATGTTAGGCTTATATTTAAAAATAACTAAATGTTAGGCCTATTGTCCTAATGGCTAAGTAATGTTAGGCCTATTGTCTTAATGGCTAAGTAATGTTAGGCCTATTGTTAAAAATAACTGAATAATGTTAGGCCTATTGTTAAAATGGCTAATTAATGTTAGGCTTATGGTTAAAATTGCTAATGGATGTTAGGCCTATATTTAAAAATGACTAAATAAGGTTAGGCCCTTTGTTAAAAATGGTTAAATAATGTTAGGCCTATATTTAAAAGTGATGTGAGTGTGATTAGAATCAAAGGTATTTCCATTGTTTATTTAAACCAACTGCAAGTAAAAGTAAAATAATCAAATTTAATATCACATCTGTGTCACAGGTAAAGTTCTTTGGAATGCTTACAAGATTTTTCCCGACAATGGTTTGCAGGAATGATTTTTCTCTTCTGACGTCTATGGTATCTTTGATTAAGAAGGGATGAATGGCTCTAGCAGTAGCGGAAAGAACACAGGCGCAGTAGTTTAAAACATTTTGACGTGCAAGCATTTCATTTCTCATTTCGCGCTTTTTTGGAACGCTGCAATCGAATACGTAAATTTACATGTAGTCACTTTTGCGCGATTGTTTCAAAAGTTTTCGCCATTGCTGTATATAAAATATTACTATAATAATAAACAATAAATTTTTATATTCCTCTTTTCAGCATATGTGAAAATCGGTTTACGAGTTATATTCTTGTTCTTTATAAGGAATTGGTCTGTCTCAATTTTTTTTTATATTTAATCTCAATTCCCTTATACATTTAAGTATTTCTTTAATTTATTTTAAGAGATATTTTCTTTTGTAATTGAGATCGCAATGCCCATTCTTCAAATAAATCGTTTTGTATAGAACATTCTTTGGTAAAGAATTTTTTGTATTTTATAAATAAATATCGCAATTTATAAACCAAAATTAAACTGTTTAAACGAGCCACGTTTTCTCTTAAGTTTTGGGGTTCTTTCTTTTAAAGTACCACCCATTAAATTCTATCTAATTTGCTTCCTCCTCTGAACAAAAGTGTTCCAACTTTTGTTTACGTAATTTTTCAAAATTCCTACCGGAAGTACCAGTTTTACTCTTATCAAAATCCCGTGTTTTGCAAAAACAGCTGAAAGAAAATAGAATAGGATAACTTGGAATTTATGCCAAAGTGTTTGGAGCAATATCAGTAATTTTTATTCACATGATTTCTGTCGGAAGTAACCATTATAAACAGTTGTTTATTTTTTTTCTGTATTTTGACCAGGACATTTACGTATAAGAAAGTTGGGCGGTGGCCACACATCTTTTTTTTAATTTTTGTGCTGCAATAACCCATTTTACTAATTAAACGCTAAATTATGTAAACTATATAGCATTAATCTTTATTTATGTTTCAGTGATAACTTTTTATCCATGTCTTTCTATATATATAACTAGCAGAGGACCCAACATTGCCCAGGATAATTATGCTTGTAGGTAGATAGAAAACCCTCGAAGAGTTAAATTAATCCTACAAATTGTTTAAATAAAAACTCAATCACTACAAAATAGAGCGAAGGGACTATCCATTTTAAGAAAAATCGGAAAGAGAGGAATTTACCTCTTCCTGAAAAAGTCCATTCTAGGTGATATACCGGGACTTGATTTACCGAAAAAAAATAAATTTTAAAGGCTCACAATGGATGGACCTCTCCAAGGATGCATACAAGTCTAAATAATTTTTTACTCACGTAACCTTACTTTAGACGTACACTTGATGTTGCAATTTCCTTTCTTCTTTCGATGTCTTGAAGCAAAAATTGGCTACTCATCACATTGTGTTGTCTAGCGATCGCCAATTCTTCTGTTTACTTGCTTACCATTTGCTCAATACAGCACTGAGCTAAGTGAGTGCTTCCTCTATCGTCTTTTACGGTTTCTCAATAGTCTGCTAACTCATTATTTCCGTTACTAATCATTTTTAAAGATTTTCCAGAAATTAGGTACTAAGTATTCTCCTTTCTAAAAAAATCCTCAATAATAGGAATTCTAATAATTTAAATTCTATATTGGACAAGCTTTCCCTTGCATTGTTGGTCATGAGATATATATTGTTGATACTTGCCTAGAGTTGGTGCAATGCGTGAGACAATATTGTTGGTAACTATTATTGCAAAACTTTTATTTGCATTTATGGTCATGAGATATATATTTTTAGTCCGTGCAGAGTGTTTGTTAATTGCGTGTTGATACTATTGTTGTTAATTATTGTTGCAAAAACTTTGTCTTGCATTGTTGGTCATGAGATATTTCTCATTATTTTTTATCGATTTTTTATCAATAATTATTATTTTTTCGTAATCAGAGGTAGATATTATTTTCTTATGTCTTGAAGGTCAAGTATGCAAAATTTCATCAAGATCGGAATGAAAGTGTAGATTTGTTTTAAAAACAAACAAGTCCATCTACAAACCCACAAACATCCTTCTTTATATATATAGACTAGCAGGGACTATCTATTCTAAGAAAAATCCGAAAGACAGGAATTTACCACTTCACTGAAAAAATCTATTCTAGATGATATACAGGGACTTGATTAACCAAAAATTTTTTTTAAAGGCTCACAATGGATGAACCTCTCCAAGGATGCCTTTTTGAAGTTGTTGCAATTTACTTTCTTCTTTCGATGTCTTGAAGCAAAAATTGGCTTCATCATTTTGTGTTGTCTAGCGGTCGCCGATTCTTCTATTTACTTGGTTACCATTTGCTCAATACAGCAAGGAGCTAAAGGAGTGCTTCCACTATCGTCTTTCACTAATTATCTCCAGTTACTGATCGTTTATAAAGAATATCAAGAAATTGTTAAGTATTATGAATTCTCTTTTCTAAGAGACCACTGAATAATGGGAATTCTAATCATTGAATTCTATATTGCACAAACTTTGCCTTGCATTGTTGGTCAAGAGATATACATGGTGTTTTTGAATTGAGTACAGATTTTTTGGGAGATAATAGAAGAGGTCCTACCAACGCACACGGCATCCCAGTGTCATTTGATTGTTCAATGCAGTATTGTAAGTAAACGAAGCTGCAGGGCCCCTATGTTCATATAAAAAAAATACTTCTAAGGACCTCTTCTATCATCTCCCAAAAAATCTGTACTCTTTTCAAAACCTGTATTTTGTTGGTCCTTGCATAGTGTTTGTGCATTACGTGTTGACGCCATTGTTGTTACCTATTGTTGCAAAAACATTTATTTGCATTTTTAGTCATGATATATGAATTGTTGGTCCGTGCAGATTGTTTGTGAATTGCGTATTGATGCCATTGCTGATAATTATTGTTGCAAAAACGTTGGTCATGAGATACACACACACACAGCTGCCACTTTATCAGGTACCCCTCACAAAATATGCAAATTGAGAAACAGGTCACATGATCACAAATGACGGTATAACTATCCTGAAGCAATTTTTGTACTCATAGTTAAACCTCATTAATATAACCCTGCCATAACCATGAATATCGATTCTTTATCAATACTTATTATTTTTCGAAATCTGAGGTAGTTAGTGACCTTCTTCATGCTTTGAAGGTTATGTATGCAATATTTCATTAAGATCAAAATAAAACTGTAGATTTGTATAAAAAACAGACAAACCTACCCACAAACTCACTAACAAACAAACCGTTCCGAGCATCCAATTCTTTCTCCTGCCGTCCATCACTAGTGAATGCAATCCCGTGAATGCAATCTCCACCTGTCTCAATGAGGCTCCCCTAACATGGAGAGTGCACTAAGAGGCTGTCTTGAAAGGGCCAGAACCTCGGTTTTAGCCACACGTATCTTCATCCCAGCATCTTCACATTTTGCTGCAAAGCGGTCTAGTGCATGCTGAAGGTTCGTGCGAGAAGACCCAAGGAGAACAGTGTCGTCAGCAAAGAGCAACCGATCCACCAGTAGTCGCCCCACAAACACGCTCATCGCCTCAGCTGTCCCTGTCTATCCTGTCCATAAACATAATGAAGAAGAGGGGAGACAGTATGCACCCTTGGCGGAGTCCAACACCCACGATGAACGGTCTTGACTTAATGCCATTTATCCGGACACACATCTCAGAGCTTTTGTACGGAGACATGATAGCAACCAGTAATTGCCCATCCACTCCATACTCTTGCAACACTTGCCAGAGCTTCTCCCGAGGAATTCGCTTATATGCTTTTTCGAGGTCCAGAGAGCAAATTCTCTCTTTTGCATACTCCCAATGGCTTGCAGTGTCTGTAAATGGCGGAGACTGGCAGACTTTCTTATGGTAGACGCCGGTATCCGGGCCAATAAGTTATCAGGCAGTTGTGCCATGAATTTTGGTTAGTGAGTCTATATGATGGAAATCAAACAGGAGCGATCATGGGCTCTTAAAAGCCGATTCGTCAAAAAGACAAAAAAAAAAGAAAAGAAAACAGAATAAAAAAGTAGGCTAAGAATGGGGAAATATAATAAAAAAGAAAGACAAATTAGTTTTATTTTTCAACTGGTTTTATTGTTTTTATAAGCAAGCAATGTTTTTTGTTTGATTATACTATATGCTTATTCTCAATATTGGTCTTATTAGCAAAAGTTTATTCAAATTAGAAAGTCAACGTACTCAGAATGGAATGTATTGAGCCATTCATTACATTATGTTTACTGAAAAGCTTTCAAGACAGATTATGGTTTTAAGCAAGAAAAAACGCGGAATGCAGGTAAACTTGTTTTACCAGAATAAAAGATAGCAGTTGTCCAGCTACTTTGCGAGCATATCGTCATCAAAAAGGGTGTAAAAAAGGCCCATATCCTATACTGGTAGCGAAAACTGATAAAGAAGTTTGAATCGACTGTTGCCGTGGTGGACAGAGCTTCCTCTTCTCAACATTCTGCAACAAATGCTGGAGCTACAGCACGCGAATTGTCCATCGCATGGGCCACAGTGTGAAAGGTTTTGTGGTCCATTCTTCATTATACCCGTACTGGACTTATGTGGCACAACAGCTAAAACTTGAAGAACCCTTTTAACGCGCTGAATTTGCTTATCGCTTTCTTGCGAGGATAATTGTTGATAACCTGTGGCCGTGGATCATTCTTTGGTCAGACGAAGCCCATTACACCCAAAAAAGAGAGGTGAACATGCACAACTGCCATATATGGGTGCCTCGCTCCGCCATGTCGTGCATGAAAAGCCATTTTATTCTGTATATATGACTGATTTTATTCTAAGTCCCTTTTTATTTGATAAGTGCACGGTAGTGTGAACTTCTTTCACCACATGTGATTCGAGTACAACGATGCTTGGAAACCACCGTCTTCATGCAAGATGGAGCTCCTCCTGATATTGGTCGACAAGTGAGGGAACAGCTTCGTGCCAACTTTAGAGATGATCTGGTGCTCTCTAGAAATTTTCCAGATGAGTGGCCTCCACAATCGCTGGATTTGAACCCATGCAATTATGGGCTCTGTTGATATTTGAATGATCGGGCTATCATCAAAACATACGATCCATGTCCGAGCTGAAAGCGAGCATTTGACGACATGTCCCAGACATTCCCTGGGAAACGCTTCATCCGATAATTGATCATGCTGTGCTACGTTTCCAAATGTCATTGACATAGGGGGCAGACATAGTGAAACTTTTGTGCTTGTTTAAAACAATAAAACTAGTTTAAAATCTCCGTTTGTCATTCTACAGCGCCAAATCCTGTTGGTGAAAATTTGCAAATTTTTTTCTTCCAGAATTCTCTCTCCCATTGTCTGAATAGCCGACATTTAAAATTAGCATCAAAATCGGTTCATTAGATTGGACGCTAGGGGGCTCTGAGTAGTTCAATTTATTTTATGACCACCCGGCGTAGCCGACGAAAAGGACAGGCCCGGGGCACTAAAAAGTCACATGACCAAAGTAAATCTAGCAGCAATCCAATCTTCATTGTTTCTAACAAACGAAAAAGCACTGATTGTTGAAATCCAACATGGAAACAATGAAGATTAGATTGTTGCTAGATCTACGTTGGTCATGTGACTTTTTAGTGTCCCAGCCTGTCATTCTAGTTGGATTTGTCACGGCCAATGAAAGATAGGCCAGAGCACTCAAAAGTCACATGATCATCGGGGTCTAACCAACAATTCAATCATCATTGTCTCCATCTTGGATACAATCAGTAATTTTTCGTTGCTGGAAACAATGAAGGATAGATTGTTGCCCGGACCCCGATGATCATGTAATTTTTGAGTGCCCTGGCCTGTCTCTCGTTGGCAGCAAGGCCAGCGAGATAACAAGGCCTGGAAGTGAAAAAGTCGTCTGAGCATCGGGGGTCTAGCAACAATCCAAACTATACCTAATGTTTATAGTTTTTCACAAATCTCCCTTTGGGTTGGTTTATGCTATGTTTTACTTACTTATCAGTTCCTAAACGTTTTTTTAGCACATTTTCTATATATAGAAATGTGCTTATGTGATCGGTTTGTCCAGCCGTCCGTCCGTCCGTCCGTCTGTTGACAATCCCACATGCGTTGCATGTATTGAATTGCATGCATTGTTCAATCATGTCTTGAATTGCTGGAAGAAAGGAATTATCTTCGCATTTGGTAAAACGCGTGTTGAGAACATGGGTTCGGGTCTGCGTATGCTCTAAACGGTAATGAGATGGTGTGCGTGCAGGATGTACGTGTTTAACGATTATTAAAAGGGCAGTTCGGTCCCGAAATCATGAGAATTTTTTTATTCCTAGGGAGCTTAGCATTTATTACAATAACTTGAAAACGAATTAACTTTTTCACAGTCTGTTTTCACCAATCCATTAAAATGGAACAGAGTACGCTGAAGTACGAACGTGAGATAGCGGGAATAAGTACGTGCTCTAATAGCACGTGCTTTAATAGTACCATTATGATACCCTCTTAAACATTTCCTATAACAAGATATAGCATGTAATATATCAAACAAATTGTCACAACATATCATGAACGAATATAAAAGAGTAACTAGTGATAGCAAGTATCGGTCTAATGGCACGTGTACGTGCAAGGATGTCTCATGAATGAATCTAACGGTATATAGTGATGTCTGAATTGTTTAGTAGTACGTGTTTTAATGGTACTAAGTACTTTCAATGCTAAGATATGGCACGTAATATATCAAACGACTCGTAACAAGGTGCTATGAGTGAATATCACGAGAAAAAAATGATAATGGTTATTAATTTACTAGCAAGTGCCCTAATGGTGCCCTATGAAACCATATGGTACATTGGAAATTTCAATGCTAATATATGGGATGTAATAGATCAAACGTCTCATAATTAAGTGCCATGAGTGAATATCACGTGTAAATAATGATAATAGTTAATGGTTTAGTAGCATGTGCCCTAATGGTGCCCTATTGTACCATATGGTAACCTTGGAACTTTCAATGCTAAGATATGGCATGTAATATATCAAACGACTTGTAACAACGTGCCATGAGTGACTATCACGAGAAAATAATGATAATGGTTAACAGCTTAGTAGCACGTGCCCTAATGGTGCCCTATCGCATGATGTGGTACCATTGGAACTTTCAATACTAAAACATGGCATGTCATATAACAAACCTCTCGTAACAACATGTAATGAGTGAATATCATGAGAAAATAATGATAATGGTTATTGGTTTACCAGCGCGTGCTCTAATGGTGCTCTATTATACCATATGGTACCATTGAAACTTTCAATGCTAAGATATGGCGTGTAATATATCAACCAACTCCTTCCGCGTTATTAGATCTTTTGTTATCTATAGCTTATTTGAATCAAGAGTATATTCTCTTAGGCTTAATGATATCTAAAGCTCAATACTAATTCATTTAATAGTAGTTAATCGCTTGCTTTAATAAGACTTTAGTAATTTAATATGAAAATCTAATGATGCTTACACATAACGCTTCAGCAATTGAGGCTCACTTCGTTTAACATTGTGAGAATTCTTACAAAATAAAGAACTTTTATTTTTTTAAGTGTATGAGGAATAACTATACTCTACGTTTACCTTTCATTCTTCAAGTTTATTCTTTTAAACATTCTCTATACGTTAGCCTATAAAAATAGTAATTTACAATTTAGTTTTCATATTTTTTTATTTACTCTCAAGTGTTTTAAAATGTTGGTTAATTCTATATATTCATGTACGATGCTATAACAAGAAAATGTGCTCCCTTTATCCGCTTTGGCGGTAAAATCATTCTTGTTTCGTTTTGAAACCGTTTTGTTAGGTTTTTTAAAATAGTAACGTTAAGGGTAATTTTCAAATTCTTCTTCATGGTCGAATCCAATGACGTTTATTAAAGATAGACTCCGAATCCTATTGTTGTAAATTGAAATAAATTGGGGAGCTCATTTCCCAGAACTGTCATGGCTGAAAGTGAGTGAAGATGATACAAAACACATTGCTAAACACAAGAGCAGCTGATAAATAACTCTTTCACACGCCGATCACGGAGTGATAATTTTATCTTCACGTTTATTTTGTATTTGAAGTATTTTATTATATTTTATAAACAATTTTTCGATCTTGGTTTTAATTTCAATTTCGTTTCGATTGTCTTTCAGTAACGTATTTTCATTTTAGTTACGTATTTTTGATTTATTTTTGAGGAAAATGATTCCTGATCCTTATTCGTGTCTGTTTGTACAGTCGTACGCAGAACAACTTTGAATAATGGTTTTAATTTATAATTCCTCGGGGCCCAAAATCTTCAAAAACAAAGCAGCCAGACAGCTAATTACTCCACGGCTCATTCCTGCCCATTATCATGGCTCAATTTGCTTCACTTTTTGCCGCTGTTAACAATAGAATTCGGAGTCTATCTTTAATATACGTCATTGGTCGAATCACACATTGCATAACTCTAACAATGGTAGCATTTAAAACAATAGCGAAAATCTATCCAATCACAATTGGTATTGATCACGGTCTATAGATATTCATGGTCATCGAGCTACCGCCATTTTCCATTGTTTCGAGAAGCAAAGGAAAACAGATCGCGCCAGGTGCCGCGTAGATCGTACCAAGGCCGACTGCAAGCTGCGATAGAGATTATCATTGAAACTGAATAGGAAAGTAAAGTTACTATCTGCCGATAGGGCGGCACTGCAGGCGCCCTATCGGCAGAAAGAAACTTTACTTTCCTATTCGGTTTCAATGAAAATCTCTATTGCTGGTTGCGGTCGGAATAGTGCGATCTATCAACACCTCCTAAAGAGAAAGCCTCTGCGCGGAAACCGTCATAGATTGTTAAATCATCTTAGTAGGCTTATTATTGTTAGAAATACGAATAACAATGCCCACCTTAGATGAGGCAACAATGTATGACATTTCCATGCTCTTTAGGAGCTGTTGGATCTATGCGGCACCTGGAGCGATCTGTTTTCCTTAGTTGCTCGAAACAATGGAAAATGGGCGAAGCTCGATGACATGAATATCTATAGACCAATGACGTACATTAAAGAGAGACTCCGAAGCAATTGTTGTTATTTGAAGCAAAGTGGAAAGCTCCATGCCCAGAACTGCCATGACATAAAATGCGTGAAGATGATACAAAACACAAGACTAAACATGAGAGTAGCTGATTAATAATTCTTTCATACTCGGATCAAGGACTGATAAGTTTATCTTTTCTTTTAGTTTGTAATCGAAGAATTTGATTAAATTTTATAAACAATTTTTCGGTCATGGTTTCAGTTTCAATTTCGTTTTCTATCGTCGTTCAGTTTTATATTCTCATTTTAGTTACGTATTTTTGATTTATGCTTGTGGAAAATGATTCCTATTCTTTTTTCGTGTCTGTTTGCACAGTTGTACAACTTTGAGTAATGATTTTGAATTAGATATTCTTTGAATGTAACCTTCATTGTTTCCATCTTGGAATTTAACAATTAATATTTTTTCATTTGTTGAAAACAATTAAGTTTACATTGTTGTTTGGACTCAGATGATCAGGTGACTTTTTCGCTTCAGGGCCTGTTTATCTAGCAGGCCTTGTATAGACTTGAGGCTTGCGAGATAAGGCCTGGAAGCGAAAAAGTCATCGGATCATCGGAGATCTAGCAACAATCCAACCTTCATTGTTTCCAACAAACGGAAAAACATTGTTAATCCAAGATGGAGACAATGACGGTTGGATTGTTGCTAGATCCCCGATGATCAGGTGAATGTATAGACCCGAGGCCAACGAGATAACATAGCCTGGAAGCGAAAAAGTCACCTGAACAACTGGGTGCTAGCATAGTCTTTTAATCCCCTGGTCTGTGCACAGGCATTAAAATCCATTGTTTTAGTCCAACAATTTGATTGCTGTATTTACTGAAAAATCGTTTTTTGCCCCCTGTTTTGATAGAATTACAGCTCAAACATAACAGTGCATTTTAACGATCGCACAACGTAACAAAACTCTCAGCTACTATTACGTGTTCAGCAACAAGACGTATCATTACCTGGCAGTTTTGTTACGTTGTGCGTTTCTTAAAATGCATTGTTATATTTGAGCTGTAGCCAAATTCATTCAAGAGACGGGGCAAAAAACGACATTTCAGTAGAGTCCCTGTAATAAAACTAGTAATGACACTTCATTCACTCCTATGGAAAGAGAGTTCAGCCAATTAGAATCTTTTATCAAATCACGTGACAACCCACAAAATGGATGCTCTCAGTATTTCCAGGTATTCACGATCGTCGTAAAGAATGAATTTTTATGATGTTGAAACGGTTAAAACGGTAAAATTAAAAATATCAGATTTCTCACTTTCTTTATTGATATATCTCCTTATGAATTCTTATTTTTTGTTGAATTGAATTTTTAAAATAAATTTTTAATAAAATATTTAACAAAAAATACAGGTCTTATTGCTCTCGGACTTTTTTTTTTTCCAGGATCTTTTGATCACTAGGTATTCGTTATAACGTGGGTCGACGTGTATCTTCACGCCTAAGAAAGATTTTGCTTACATTTTTTTTTACATTCTTTATTTGGCTTGGTGGCCGAGAGCGTTAGGGCGCGTGTCGAAACCAACGAGTCGCGGGTACGAATCCAGCCGAGGGCATGGATGTTTGTGTTTGTCCCTTTTCATTGTCATCTTTTCGTCATTTTCATCCATACTCTGGGACTAACAATTCCAGTTTCAAATTTAATCAGGTATATATACAGATACTCTCCTTTCAAATTTCAACTAACACTGTTAATTCACGTGGTCTCCAGATAGCAAAAATCGAAGAAGAAAATATTTAACAGAAATGCAAATTTAACAATTTGTAATAGCTATTGCTTTCAAGATAAAAAAATTTACAGACTAAGCATTTGTATGGAATTACTGATTATGTAACTGAGCATTGGAATTTTTCAAAAGAAATCCATCTCACACCTACATAAATTATTTTTTAACAATTTTTATTTGATAATGATTTTCTATAAATCTTTAGAAACAGAATTATTTTTCCCCATAATTACAAAAGTTCAATCAAATTTGCCGTTTTTGCCATAGGTTAAAAATATACATGGCTGCCATATACCCCCAAAATAGCGGCCTATCATTACTCGTTTTACTTACAGGAAGTCTATTTTTCAGTAACTACAGCAATCCAATTATTGGACTAAATCAATGCTGTGCACAGACCAGGGGATTAAAAGACTATGGTGCTAATAACAATTAAACTTTTATTGATTCCATCAAAAAGAAAAACACTGATTGTTAACATCCAAGATGGAGACAGTGAAGATTGAATTTTTTCTAGCACCCAGTTAGTCAGATGATTTTTTCGCTTCCAGGTGTTTTTATCTCGTAGGCCTCGGAAACACGCCTTGTAACGTTTTAACAATGTATGACGTTGCCGCGTTCAAGCTTTCACTTTAGGTGGTTTTGCAACAGCTTGATAATTTTTTAAATTCAATGTTTCATTGTTAATGATGCAACAATAGCGTGAATGTGCAAGAGACATAAATTGTTTCTAAAAGAATTACGTAGACACAAAATGCAATATGTTTTAAAACGGCAGAACATTTGAAGAAGTATTTTAACTTCATTCTAACATAAGAAATTATATAATTAATATATAATTATTATTAAATTATATAAATTTACATTCATAGAAAACATGACATCTTCCAAATTCGCAGGTATAATTTTACTTTAAATTAAGCAAATAATTATTTAAATTATTAAATTAAAATATTTTTAATATTCATTTGATTTCACACATAATAATTCTTAGAAATACAAATAAATATTAAGGCGAATATTTTAACATTCTTTCTAGTATTTCTTAAACCTGGTCTGCTGCATGTTTTCCATGATTTTTACAAACTTCATAAATTTTCAATATTAGCGTATTAGAAATTTATATGTCCGCTCTATATACGAGCAGAAACATAAGAAAAAACACTCTGGATAACTTTAATAAAAGGTTAAGCAGTGGCTAAACCAGAAATTCAACCACATGAAAAAACTCAAAATTTAGAAAAAAGGGATTCAAAAATGATTTGCAAATTAAGAGCTGGCAAAACCTATTGCAAAACAATTTTATAATCTGACTTATTTGTATATAAATATTTGCTTTGTCAATTTTCTTTTTAAATTTCTAATTTTTCTTTATGTATATTTTATATACCGGGTGATCCAAAAATCAGTAGACTTTTTAAAGCCTTTTAATTATTAAACTATTTAAAATAAATCCATGCAGTTTGCACAGAATTGTTCAGAAACACGAGGGATATTTGTTTTTTAACTAGCTGATATACCCAGCATTGCTCGGGCTCTGTTATGATAAAAGTTTGCAATATCTGAATGGGAATACACAGTAAAAATAAAAACATTAGAAAGCTTAGAATTAAAAATTCATATAGAAAGACAGAAAAAAATATTTTATAATGTTCCTAATGGATGGCTCTCTAACAGTTCTTTCCTGTTCGTGCTGCAATGTCGTGTATAGCTTGAGTGAGTTTACCAAAGTTCCTGTGATAGCCTAATTGATAGAGGCGTCGACCATGACAGTCGAGGTTCTTCGTTCAAATGTATTCGCTGAATTTTTTCATCAATTCTTCCAATTGGTAAACTGTTGCAATTTACACTCGGCTCTCGAAATCTTGAAGCAAAACTGGTGGATTCAGCACAAGGTGTGATCTGGCAGTCGCAGTTTTTACTGTTGACACATTTGCATCGCCGGCCAGAGGGTCACTCATCACTTTAGTTGAAGCAGTGTGCTGGGAAATTTATACAGCACCGAGTGAAGGGGCTGCTTTCTCTGTTGCCTTTCCACTGTTCCTCAGTATTATGCTAACTCTCCATTACTTCCATTTACTGCTCATTTTTGAAGCTATTCAAGAAAATGTTAAATTCTAATAACTGTCAATTCTATGAAAAAGACAAGGGACAGGAATTATACGAGGACGTCCCTCGTATGTATTGTTAAAATTCCGGACGCCTTGTCACTGAAGCGGGATAATAATGGAACATAACAAAATCTATGCTGCGGGAAACAAACGTAGAAAATATATATAAAATGAGGAGTGCTGGGGTTCTGGAGGAGTCCATTGATAACAGGGAGGTGACTGTCATTCAAACATGATCTCCCCTAATACAAAAAATAAAATATTATTATTAAAACATTATGATAACGTTATTTTCTAAGATCACGATATCAAGTAGCAAAAAGCATAACGTAACGCAACCTAATAATAAAATGCGTAACGTCAAGTTATAACGTTACATAAATCAATTCTTTCAATAGCCCTGCTTTAAAACGTTATAATAACGTTATTTTCTAAGATAACGATATTCAGTAACGTAACACTTACTATAACGAAATCAAGTAACAAAAAACATAACCTAACGAAACCTAATAACAAAATGAGTAACGTAACGTAACGTTATAACGTAACGTAAATCAATTCGTTCCACAGCCCTGGTGTCGACTGTTCAGGCCCATCCGTAGTGGGGTGCGCTCAACGGTTATATCGGATACACATCTGTTGGCAACACTTTTGAAACTAGTGATCAGTTGATGTACTCTGGCTTTCCTGTCACCTTTTATGGTCGTCGTAGACGCCACTCATTCTGTTGGTCGATGGCCCGTGACCCTCTAAAGTGATGGCGTTAGGACGTGATTTCTGTCCCTGCTGTCCACTCTTTGAAAACCTTCACTACTGCGGACCGTGAACAGTTCAGAATCGCGCCCTTTCAGAGATAGTGTCACGCTTGCTGCAATAGCCTATTATCATCACTTTTTGGATGTCACGTTTTCCCATCTTGAGGAACGTGCAACTGCTTTAAAGCTTTGATGCACCAGCTTTAAAGTTTTCCCAGACTGTTATGTAAATTTCGCCATTTTTAATCGTTGTTGAGGTGAACCATGCGTGTGCATTAACAGGGTGCTGGTCATAATTCTTTTATATACCAGTGTATATAAAATTCTCGGTATGTCTCTCAGTCTCTCAAAAAGGGTAGACCAATCTTGATGATATTTTTCCTGGTAATTCCGATGGACCCTAGGAACGTTTTAGACAGGTCATGGTGGAAATATCGCGCTTCGTGGACAGCACACTCTACAATTCTTTACCCCCTCCCTAAAAAAGGTTAATACAGTTATTTATGTAATGCCACACCAGTTATTACATTAAGTATATAGTGGAACACCAAGTAATGTGTTAAGTATATAATGGATGAATTGTAAAGGGTGGTCAAAATGAAACCAAAGTAAGAACTATAGCCGGACACTGCAGACTAACTTCAATAAAGATAACAGGAAACCACTGATCTACATAAAACTTTTAATAGGACGTATGTGCATTTTGGCAGCCACGCTGCCTTCTTCAGCGTACACAAGGATTTTAATCAGAACAGACAAATCTGTTCAGATAAAGGGCAATCGACAATCGACAATCGGATCATCACTGGACGGTAGTCAGAGGATAGGTCGTCGACTGTGAAAATATTATAGGGCTTAAAGAATCCTTTAAGAACTACAACGTCCAACACGTCGCTGACAGGAGAATGGTCGCAGTAGTACGTGTCACCAAGGGGTCCAGCAAGAAAGGTGTCAATCTCGTTTAGAATGTATCTATAGAGGATATTAGCATTGTGGTTGGAGCATTTGGAATTCCATGCAGGGTGCTTAGCGTTAAAGTCTCCCGCCATAACCACTGGAACGAGCCCAGACAGCAGCTCCTCAAGCTCGCACTGTCCAAGCGGTCACAAAATTGAAAAGAAATATCATAGACAACACAATAAACTCCAGAAACTAAGTAATCATAATGTTAAAAGCAACGAGCAGAAGAAGGACAACCAGGTAAACATTGTAATTAACAAATCACAAGCTACCTTCTCTCAGGAAGAATTAGACTGTTTGGAAAAAGGCTTCAAATGCGCAAAAGAAAATATTAAACTAGACTTGTTAGACTCAGTCTCGGCCACTTTACAGTGGCATCCCGGATTAGACGCAAGTAAGAACTCCGAATTAAAAAATCGATTACAAACCCAATTAACTGCGAATGCTCTCAACTACAAGCAAACTGTAAACCACCATAAGTTAGGATCCATCACCAGACAGCTGAATGAAAAAGATGTCCTTTACCTTAAAGATGATAAATCAAACCATATTATAATATTAGATAATCCAGGTACTTTCAAGAAATCCAGAACATGCTAGACGAAGGACCGAACTACCAAGTAACCCGGTAAATAAGTTGGTCATAAAAGTCTAGAACTGCATCAAACAATCCAAATACATATTCAAAAATCGAAAACCTAGTGAGTTGATACCTACAAACCCG
>JAHWFO010101283.1:830819-846222 GCA_023313115.1 Rhysida immarginata | reverse complement strand
CGTCAACAACATCGACTCACTAACGGACCTACTAGCTAAGTACATTTTAAAAAACTGTTAACTTAAGGTAAACCTAAATGGATTGGATTTCACAATTAAAAATTCAGTGTATTTGTGTCAAAAGTTAAGCAATACTCGGATTGAAAACGAGGACCGGTTGGTCTCATTTGACATTGAGTCACTTTACCCAAGCATACCGCTTATAAGAGCCATTGAAGCTCTTGAAGACACTATGGATGACAGTGAGTGGCCTCTTGGTGTAGTGAGTGACCTCATCTGGGTGATTAAGCTTATTGCATTTAACAACTTGTTCCTGTTCAATAATAAATGGTATAAAATGACCGATGGCAATCCAATGGTGAGTAGTATCAGCCCGTTCATTGCCAACATTTATGTAAGAAAACTTGAAAACCAGGCCATATCCGAATTTAAATACTTTCCAAACATTTGGCTGCGGTATGTTGATGATGTATTCGAAATCTTCAGCTGCGAAGAAAATTTAGACATGTTTTTGAACAATTTGAACAAACTATGTGCGAATATCAATTTTACAAAGGAAATGGAAGACAATGGAAGCCTCCAATTTCTGGATCTCAGGATAACCAGGAATGATCAGACACTAGACTATAATATTTATAGGAAGAAGAACTTTGTCGCAAACTGTATAAAGAAAAGTTCTAATCACTGCCACCTCCACAAACATGCGGCATTCATGCACATGGTGCACCGAGCATATGTGATTCCGTTGAAAAAATTAAACAGTACGAAGGAAATCTAAACCATTAAAGAGTTTGGTATGGAAATTACATACAGAAGCTCTGACACGTTGAAAAAACGACTGAAGAATCCCAAAAACAAAATTGCCCCAGAAGACAAACTAGGTGTGTACAAACTGCCTTGTGCCAAATGTGAGGCAGTCTATTATGGTCAGTCCTGGAGGGCAGTTTGTACTAGAATTAATGAACATCTTACATGCATTAGAAACGAAAAATATGGACTATCGATGTTTGCGGTCCATATTCAGGACCAAGGACATGAATATAAGCAAGAAAACTTCGACATTATACACAGCACTGGAGATCGCCGTCTGCTGAATTTTGTTGAATCTTTTGAAATTAATAAGGAGGATCCTAGAAAATTAATGAACAGTGAAGAGGGCCCAGTAGATGTAACCCACCTAAAAGACATCGGAAATCGATTACATCTACCAAAATTGACCTAGAGAAGACCGAACTTGACAAGCGGCAACCAGACCAATGAAGACAGATCGACAATCGAACAGTGTAGTGTATCGGTATTCAAGTGAAACTTGAAGCATAACTTCCATAATCTCACCCTTCATAATCTTATTCCAAGGGAAATACACTGAGCTAGAAAAGACGCCTGATGTACCCACAAGGGTCATCCAAAGTATGAAAGAAAATTGCCTCCTCTTGGTGGAGGAAAATTTGATTGACGACTGTCTAGACTAGAAGCAGACTACTAGTATTAGATAAAACACGACCTATGAAGTCCAGTAATCTGGTAATAAGACATTATCAATGTCTTCAAAATTAATATCAAGTATATGCCTTGGATCACGATATCTCTTTCTATGCATAGGATGCTTTAAAATGCCCGAGACTAGCTCGTTGCTATGATTTTCTATATTGAACAGCATGGATTCCATGAGCCCTTGAACGTATTTGCCAATATGAGTCATGTTAAAGTCATTATAAATGGAGGATTTCGAACAATTCTCCGATCATTTTGCGCAATAGTCCTAAGGGTAACGTTTTGGAACGTTTGCAGTTCTTTCCATCTAGTTTTACATATTGTGACCCAGACGGGCATACCATAGGTCAAGATAGTCCGAACAATGACCTTATAGAGTAGGAGTTTATTATCAATGTTTAGAGCACTATTCCGGCCCAGCAGAGCAATCAAGCTAAACTTGGCTCTCGTGGCCTTATTCAACGCATAAGTTTCGTGGGGAGTCCTGGTAAGTTTAGAGTCAATAACAACACCAAGATATATATAAGTTTCAACCCAGTCCAGTTTTTTGCCATATAGTGTTGGAGAATCTAATGATCTATATCTCTTCTTGGAGACAAACATCGCCTTGCATTTGTCTACATTCAAGTTTAGCCTCCACTTGCTAAACCAGCTTTCACACTCCTTTAGAGCCTTCTGCAGCCGCGAGACTACTACGGCTGGTTGACGAGCACAGGTCAGTATAGCAGCGTCATCTGCGTAAAAAAAAAGCTTATATTTAGAAGGACTTGGAAAGTCTCGCACAAAATAATTGAATAATACTGGCCCCAGGACTGAACCCTGTGGAACACTAGCTTTTATTTCATACATAGGAGATAGATTATCTCCAACTCTGGCCTGAAAGAACCGGTTAGAGAGAAACGAGTGTATCAGAGTAATTATGTCTTGAGGAAATCCATCCATAATCATTTTAAAAAAAAGACCATCGTGCCAGACTTGGTCGAAGGCTTTGTGTAGATCGAGGAAAACGACTGCACAATACCTAGACAGATTAAGGGGCTCATTGATATCCGCTACGAGCCTCCATGTTTGGAGTTGGCAGGAATGGTTTGAGCGAAAGCCAAATTGTTCATCGCGGATGAGCTCGTTGGCATCACAGTGCTCAATGAATCTCTTGAGAATTGTTTTTTCCAGGATTTTGGAAATTGATGGTAACAAGCTGATGGGTCTGTAGCTAACAGGATTTGCATGATTTTGTCCTGGCTTAGGAATGCTTAAGATAATTGATTGCTTCCAAGCATCCGGGAAGTAAGTGTTCTTCCAGCAGTCGTTAATCACTTTTGGAATATCTTGAATTCTAATTGGAGGTAAATTTTTCAAAGCAGTATTCTTAATAGAGTCTTTACCTGGAGCTTTTTTCGTTTTTAAATTTTTAATGATGCTTAGGACTTCATTTACATCAATGCTATGTTTTGGGAATTCATTGCCGTGAATATTATACAAGCCAGTTTTGCAGGCTCCAAAACACTGAGCATAATAAGTCCTTTTTGAGTTTAAAGCGTGTCGGTCCTCTTGCTGTTACTATAGAATTATTTAGAGACAACAAAAGGCCCTTACAGTGTTAAAACTTTTTACGTTTTGGGCACGTCTCCCAAGGTTTCACCGAATCGCTTAGATGCAACAAGTGCGCAGGTGACCATCAGTCGAGGGACTGTGCTAATGTAAAGGGTAAAGACCTCCCAAAATGTATTCGTTGTGATAATCAGCATACTTCAAGTTACACCAAGTGCCTGAAATATCCCCAGGTCAAAAGGATCAAAAGCACTAAAGTAGTTGATGGTAGAACCTATGCTTCAGTCTCATCCAGCTCTTCTCATTCGATCCAATCCAATTGCGTAGCATTTATAGGAGTCTGGGTAACCTTCTTAATCTCTGTAAGGAAAGTGGCAACTTACTGCCACAGGTTGCGTCCCACGAAATCAAGAATTGACCATGGACAGACACCACTACAGAACAATTACCCACGGAAAGCTTCGTTGCAATATATGGAACGCCAGGGGAATCTATCGGAAGCGCATCGAATATTACAATTTCATCATTAATTGGAATATTGACATAGCTTTCGTGTGTGAGGCGCACCTGAAATCAACTCAAGCTTTTAACTTGCCGGGTTATCATGTTTATCGAAAGGATCGACCTCTGGGTAACAAAGCAAGTCAAGCATTTGGTGGAGCAGTTATCATTGTCATAGATGGCATTGATCATCGTGAGACTGTCACTCCAAATTATGTAGGAATGGAAGCTGCTTCCGTGATAATAAATGACGCCGACGCAGGTGAAATTAAATTCACCTCTCTGTATAATTCTCCTAGGCATAAGCTTGGAAGGTGCGAGCTTGACGAGCTGCTGTCTGGGCCCGATCCAGTGGTTATGGCGGGAGACTTTAACGCTAAGCACCCTGCATGGAATTCCAAATGCTCCAACCAAAATGGCAATATCCTCTATGGATATACTCTAAACGAGATTGACACATTTGTTGCTGGACCCCTTGATGACACGTATTACTGCGACCATTCTCCTGTCAGCGACGTGCTGGACGTTGCAATTTTTAAAGGATTCTTTAAGCCCTATAATATTTTCACAGTCGACGACTTATCCTCTGACCATCGTCCAGTGATGCTTATCTTTGAGGGCTTGAACATCGATGTTAAGATTGGGCTTCGCTCCAAACAAGACTGGAAACTCTTCAGGGATATCCTTAGAGAAAACAACATTCCATATGAGGAGGTTATTGACAACGAGGATATTAATGCAAATATCAGTTCTATTACTCGTGTTATCAATGATGCTACAGCTTCCAGCACTTCCACTACTAATCGAAAGCGTCCTGAACACCTCGACCTGCCTCCTTATATCAGGCGTCTTATTCTCGAAAGAAACTCTTACAGAAGATTATGGCAGCGTAAGCGACTTCCCTTCTTCAAGACTAAGTACAACCGGCTTTCTCGCAAGGTGCAGGAGGAGGTTAAATCACTACGAAATCAAAGGTGGACCGATAAACTGAAATCCTTGACTGTCCAGGACAACTCTCTCTGGGGAACTGTGAGAGCCTTAAAAGGTAACGGACCAATTCAATTGCCGCCACTGCTTGCAGGCAATAGCAACGTTGTCACCAGCGACGGGTATAAGGCACAATTGATCGCTGATTCCCTGAAAAGTCAATTTACCACGCCTGGTGAGACAAACTTGGACAGCCTCCAAAACACTCAGATAGTTAACGATGGGTGTAACGCTTACCAGTACTTTCATCGTGTCCCCACCCCTACGGAAGTCATTAGTGTCCAAGAAATCTCCGACGTCATCAAGCGACTTAAAACCAAGAAAGCAGCAGGTATTGATTCCATTACAAACAGTGCGCTCAAGAACTTGCCTTCTAATATTGTCTCGTTCATTACCAAAGCCATGAACGACTGCTGGAGACATGGTTACTTCCCCGACCAATGGAAAGAATCCGTCATAGTTACTATACAAAAGCTTGGCCTAAACCCTGCTCTTGCTGTCAGCTACAGACCCATAAGCTTGCTACCTGTGCTGTCAAAAGTTTTCGAACGCATCATTCTGAAGAGGTTTGACGAATTCTGTGTAGCAAACAATCTCGTTCGGGATGAGCAATTTGGCTTTTGCCCAGGTCACTCCTGTCAACTTCAGATCTGGCGTCTTGTTGCAGATCTAAACACTCCGCTTAACTGTGCCAAGTACAATGGTCTTGTCTTTTTGGATGTCCGTAAAGCTTTTGATCAGGTTTGGCACAATGCCCTCATATACAAGATGATTACTTGCGGTTTTTCGGACGAACTCATTACCTTGATTAGTTCCTTTCTGTCAAACAGGACATTTCGTGTTAAGGTTGGATGCTCCATGTCTAATCCTTGTGACGTCAATGTTCAACTTTTTCATCCATGACATCCTAACTTTTACTAATTGCAAGTTATATCTGTTCGCTGACGACGCGGCCATCATGACTACTGACCGAAATCCCGCTCGCGTCATATCACGGTTACAAAAGGCCTTACATCTGTGCGAGAAATGGTTTGCAAAGTGGAGACTCGACTTAAACGTTGACAAGTGCAAGGCGATGTTCATTACGAAGAGACTTCGAAAACCCCCGAACTCCCTCTTACTTTCTGGTAAACAGCTCGAGTAGGTAAAAAATTATAAATACCTCCGTGTGGTGGTAGATGCCAGGCTAAATTGGAGAGACTATGTCTCCTATGCGATAAGTAGAGCCAAGAAGGCGAAGTTCAGCCTGGTTGCCCTTCTGGGACGAAACAGCGCTCTTGGAGTGGATACCAAACTAAAGCTTTATATGATGGTTATACGAACCATTCTTCTTTATGGTATGCCTGCCTGGGCTACAATATGCAGATCCAGATGGAAGGATCTCCAAACCTTCCAAAACGTTACTCTGAGGACTATCGCCCAACTTGACAGGAGAGTCGCTACAAATATTTCTATTGCTGAAGATTTCCATATATCTCCAATTGTTAGCTATGTACAGGAGTCGCTGAAAAAGTTGCTTCTGAAGATCAAGAACCATCCAAATCCTCTGGTTGCAGATATTCTGGAACACCCGCTCACATTCAGAAGTTTCCTCAGGCATCGCAGGCCTCGACACGTTCTGGACATCAACTTCGACGACATCCAAAAGGCCATCTTTCCCGAATACTGGATCTCATAGCTCCTCGTGCTCCTCGTCAATCAACAATCAACTCTATCGTCCTTATAGCAAAAGACCCCATCCTATCCTCTGGATGACTTAACTAGGTTTCATTTGGCTTCTTGCCAAATTCAGTGTACTTCCCCTGGTTACTTCCTGGATGAGTATGGCAGTGAAAGCGTTGCTTTCGGACCACTCGTCTCGTTTTCCCTACACTGTTCGATTGTCGATTGTCGATTCCAAGTCAGAGCAGAGCACACATCACGGGTTCGAGCTACTCATAGATGGTATAGATTGGAGAAGGAATGTAATTGAAGGCTCACTCTCTTAAGGTCAGCGGTTTTTTTATATCCTATTCATTAAGGCTGTTTTTTCTACAGATCTTATTCTGGAAAAGCCCTTTACAGGGCTAGCAGTCTGACTATTCTTTACTGACTATTATTTTAAATTTTATCATAATGCCAGACTCAGGCAAAGCGTTAAGTGGCATTGCAAGCCAAAAAACAAGTGACGGTAAATATACATATGGCGAGATATATAAAGATGCCTGTAAAGATTACAGATTCGAAGCTTTTGATGCTATAACTAAGGATAAGCTAGAGGTTTTGCGCCAAGAAATGCGCACTAAGTATGATATTTTACAAGGAAAAGTCGAGTCACTAAAAGGGAACATAACTGAAATCCACCATAAAATTGCTAATATGAATGCTGAAATATCTGCAGCACGCAATGAAGCCAACAAGAATTTTAATAAGTTAGAGCAGTTCCTCAAAGATCAATTCTCTGCTCTGTCAATGAAAGGTAATCAGCCTACTGGTGTAACTTCTGACTATCTAAGAGACTCATGTGAAACAGAGAGTGTGAATCCTCAGCCTATGGAAATTATCCCCTCCGGCTTAGGGAGTAACGATAAAGATGGCAAAGACCCGATTAGTACAAATTCGAAACGGCTATACAATGATACGGATAAATGGATACCTGCAAAATCTAAAAAGGCTAAAAAAGGGTTGAAAATTGACAACATTAAGGATGTTGTTGATATAAATGATACAATCGCTGTTGCTTTTCAAGAAAGCAAGTCCGAACAGCGAAAAAATGTTGAAAAGCCAAATACCAAGAGCAGCTCCTATATTCCTCCAATCATAATACGTACTCACGGTCAGCCAATCAAGCAAATCCTGGGCGAGATTCAAAAGCATGTGGCGATTAACCTAATTACTGTACACACAGGCAGAGCAGAGACGATCAAAATAAGGTGTCATGATGAGGAAACTCATAGTAAATTGGTGTCTGGCATTAAGGCTGATAACGTGCTAAAGATTCAGCATCATCAACTTAAATCGGAAAAAGTCCTCAAATACGTTATACGAAATGTAGACGTGACCTATGACCTTAACGATTTTAATGAAGACTTAAAAAAGGCCAACTACTTCCCTGAGAAAGTGAAAATGTTTCCCTACTTCCCTTAGCTGTCAGTGTTGAAATGTTTCGAGGTAATAAGAAACCTTTACAATGCTATAATTGTTTGCGATTTGGCCATGTATCTATGGGTTGCACGGAATCCCCCCGTTGTAATAAATGCGCTAAAGATCTTCAGTCAAAAGACTGCCCAAATGTAAAAGGACAAGATCCCCCAAAATGTATTCGATGTAATGGACAACACACCTCCAGTTACACAAAATGTCCTAAATATCCGCAAGTCAGGAGAGTGCAAAGTGCTAAAGTGTCCCCGGATATTTCCTATGCCTCAATGGTCTCCAAACATAATAAGAGCATTAACGTGAATGATTTTCAAGAAATGTATAAACAAATTGGCAGTGTATGCAATTTGTTAAACGAACTGGGCAAGAAAATGCCACTGATGAGTGGAATACTTACGAATAAGCACTGACAGTATGGCTGATCGATGTTATTCTAATACAAATCGAGTTAAACTTCGTTGCGTAATATGGAACGCCAGGGGGTCCCCCGGAGGCGTATTGAGTTTACCACTTCCTAACCCAATGGGATATAGACATAGCATTTCTATGTGAGACACACTTAAGGCCAGACCGCGACTTCAGGCTACCTGGTTACTTTGTCTATCGTAATGACAGAATTCTTCCCACTACAGTAAAGTCCCCGTCAGATGGGTCAGCAATTATTATTAAGAAAGGCATTCATCATCGGGAGGAACCAACCCGAGACTATATGGGAATGGCAGCTGCCTCTGCTATCATTACTGATGCCACACTGGGAGAAGTGAAACTAGTGGCTCTATATAATGCGCCCAAGCATAAATTCGATGCCAATGAGCTCGACGAGCTGTTTTCCGGGAATATTCCCGTTATTATGGCGGGAGACCTGAACGCTAAGCACTCGCACTGGAATTCAAGATGCCATAACCAAAACGGTGTCCTTTTGTATGGCTACGTGCAAAAGCAATCTGATATTATTGCAGTAGGCCCTGTGGATGATACATATTATTGTGATCATTCTCCTTCAAGCGATGTACTTGATATTGTGTTGTTAAAGGGCTTCTACAAATCATTCAGTATCTATACTGTCAATGATCTATCCTCAGACCATAAACCAGTTGCACTAAATATTGATAACGTAAACATTGACCTCAAAGAAGAACTGAGGCTCAAACAAGACTGGAAAGTTTTTAGAGAAATTCTCAAAAATGATGACGACCCACTAAATAACGTACATAGTACGAGCAGACTCCTACTCTATAAGGTCATTGATAATAAACTCCTACTCTATAAGGTCATTGTTCGGACTATCTTGACCTATGGTATGCCCGTCTGGGCCACAATATGTAAAACTAGATGGAAAGAACTGCAAACGTTCCAAAACGTTACCCTTAGGACTATTGCGCAAAAAGATCGGAGAATTGTTCGCAATTCCTCCATTTATAATGACTTCAACATGACTCATATTGGCAAATACGTTCAAGGGCTCATGGAATTCATGCTGCCCTATATAGAAAATCATAGCAACGAGCTAGTCTAGGGCATTTTAAAGCATCCTGTGCATAGAAAGAGATATCGTGATCCAAGGCATATACTTGATATCAATTTTGAAGACATTGATAATGTCTTATTTCCAGATTACTGGACTTCATAAGTCGTGTTTTATCTAATACTAGTGGTCTGCTTCTAGTCTAGACAGTCGTCAATCAAATTTTCCCCTCACTAAGAGGAGGCAATTTTCTTTCATGCTTTGGATGACCCTTGTGGGTACATCAGGCTTCTTTTCTAGCTCAGTGTATTTCCCTTGGAATATGATTATGAAGGGTGAGATTATGGAAGCTATGCTTCAAGTTCCACTTGAATACCGATACACTACACAGTTCGATTGTCGATTCCAAGTCAGTTCTCTCAAGTTCTCTCGAGGTGCTCCTTGGCTGCTGAATGATGAAAGCAAAGCTTTCGAAAAGTACTTACAGACTCAGGTTGTATTTTTTCATTTATTTTCGGTCTTTTTCCTTTAAGAGTGCCAACGACTCCAATAACAACAACGAACGCTCAGCACTTTGAACCCTCTTGGATAAGAAATTTGCAGGTACTGAAGGATCCAAATCGAATGTTAAACAATGAATGTCTGGTTGTCCGATGACGACGTCAAGGAAGAAATCCAACACAGAACAACAACGAAAAAGGGAGAACAGCTCAACGTAAAGAAATACCTGAGATAATAGAAAAGGGCTCTTCGTGGAACGGCCCCTTGCGCAACCTAGAAGACACGAAACAAAAGAGAACTGACACTCTTCGTCGTCCTCGCAATCCATCACGTGACGCATTTGGATAAGAAAATGGCACAAATTCGATGATCATCGAGGGAAAAGTTTCTGAACGTCCGACAACGACGACGGTAATCTCTCTTCGGTCGATTCTTTTCGGTTTCTTTGTTATGTTGTCACGTGGACCAGCAACGAAAGATTTTGGTATGCGAATCATTGTAAAAAAGAACCCTAGTGTAGTGTTATTGACCAGAACGTACTTCGTCGTGATATGCTGCTTCAAAGTAAAACCGGCGAGGTCTCGGTTATAAATTAAAAAAAAAAAACATCGTTGACGGGATGGTTCGAATTAAAAGTCCAACAGAAAACAAACAAAAACGTTGGAAGACCCGTTTAGGATGTCATCGGTACTTGAGAACTCGGAGTCGAACTTCTGCTGTGGGCCGACAAATCGTAGCTGAAGTGGTGCGAAGCACTGCCGCAATTTTGAGCATTCCTTATGAGATCTGAAAAAGAAAAAGAGAGAGTCGGTGAAAAGTGATTTACAAAATGTTTACAATAACAGTGTGTCTAAAAGGAGTGACTGGTCAAAGCCCATCGTAAAGCTCGTTTTGGAGCCACCAGTGACTGACTCGAAATTTCGACTATGCCCGATCGTCGCGGGATTGATGCAGGCCTAAATAATAACTGGCATTAGTCATTTTAAATTTTCGCCCGATTAGGACGATCCTCGATTCATAAAGTAACGACCGGTCGTGATGAGCGCTTTCATAACGTGACTGGTCACGCTAATCGCAACCGAAATCCAACGTCAGTTGTATTTGGCATGACTGGAGTCCAACGTCGGTTCATAAAGTAACGAGCAGCCGCGATGAACGTGTTCATAATGTGACCGGTCGTGATGAGCGTTTTCATATCGAGACTGCTTGCGCTAATTGCGACTGATATCCAACATTGGTCATAAATACAACGACTGGAATCCAACGCAGATTCATAAAGTAAAGATTGGTCACGATGAGCGTTTTCATAACGCGACCAGTCATGGTGAGCATTTTCATAACGCGACCGGTTGTGATGAGCGTTTTCATAACGTGACTAGTCATGCTAATCGCGACCGAAATCCAAAGTCTGTCGTAATTAGCACGACTGGAGTCCAGCGCCAGTTCATAAAGTAACGACCAGTCGCGATGAGCGTTTTCATAACGTGACCGGTCGCGATGGGCGTTTTCATAACGAGACTGATTGCGCTAATCGCAACCGAAATCCAACAGTGGTCGTAATTAGCACGACTAGAGTCCAACGCAGATTCATAAAGTAACGACTGGTCGCGATGAGCGTTTTTATAACGCGACCGGTCGTGATGAGCGTTTTTATAACGCGACCGGTTGTGATGAGCGTTTTTATAATGCGACCGGTCGTCATGCGACCGAAATCAAATGGCAGTCATAATTATCACAACATAAGTCCAACCAGTCGTGATGAGCGCTGTCATAACGCGACCAGTCGTGCTAATCGCGACTGCAATCCAATGCCAGTCGTAATTAGCACGACTGGAGTCCAATGTCGGTCGAGTTCGGCTGATTCGGTGAGTAGAATCGCAGACACCATTTTGAATCAAAATGCTCACGAGTGTGTTGTCCATGAAAGAACAAACGGCCGTCAATCGTAACATGTAACCTCTTCGCGAGCGGTCGGGCTTTTTAGACACACCCTTAATCTTATTCCAAGCGTAGCTCAAGGTTAACCGAATCTTTAATAAATATCGAGGGGTAGTCCTAAAGTTTTATTTATCACCTCAAAAAAAAAAAGCTACATACTTAATGCGTGTAGTCCTGGTGCATATTGAATTCCCCGCACCACAGTACCGTAGCATCGTTTCACTGATATCATGTTTCATCGATAAAACGTTTCATTGATATGACGTTTCATCAACATTCACTTCATCGACACACACATTTCATTGATAGTCACTTCATCGACAGAGACGTTTCTTCGACATGACGTTTCTTCAAAAGATGTTTCATCGAAACAATGTTTCATCAACAGAGACGTTTCGTCGACATTACGTTACATCCATTTGACGTTTCATCGATACGACGTTTCATCAACAGAGATGTCTCTTTGATAGTCACTTTATTGACAGAGGCTTCCATCGACAGTGACGTTTCACTGATATAACGTTTTATTAAGAGAGACGTTTCATCGGCAGTCGCTTCATCAATGACGTTTCAATGATATGGCGTTTCATAGATGCAACATTTCATCACAGAGATGTTTCATTGATAGCCACTTCATCAATATGACATTTCATTGAAACATTTCATTGACGTTTCACTTTATTGACACAGGCGTTCATCGACAGTGACGATCCTCTGACATCATGTTTCATCATTATAAGTTTCATTGAAATAACGTTTTATCAAGAGAGACGTTTCAATGGCAGTCGCTTCATCAACAGAAATGTTTCCTCAAAGAGACGTTTCATTGAGAGTCAATACATCGATACAACGTTTCATCGACACATTTCATGAACAGCGACGTTTCATTGATATTCACTTCATCAATATGACGTTTCATTGACAGACGCTTCATCACAGAGAAATCATCGATGAAGTGACCTGCTACCGTCACAACATCAATCTTAACAGCATCCAACACTGCTGTTTCAATGGAGAATCTCATATTCATTTGTTTATTATCTTAGTTACGTGACAGTGCACCACGCGCCGCTCCATAGTGCATTGCCATTATTTTGTCCAACCCTTGTGATACCCAATATCGTTACGAAATCAAACATGCACTGACTCTTACCTGTTCGCAAGTGGATGAACCAGAGAATGCTCGTCAATCCAGCCCCTATGACGAAGGAAGCAAAAGCGATCCCCACGACGGCTTCGGTCGACAAGCCAATGAGTATGAGCTGCGGTTGTTCTTGAATGACGATCTTCTCTTCCCCTCTGTCAGCAAAGTTGCTCATCGTGTTCTTTATGTCCGGTTTCTTCTCACGCGCTAAGAACGGGCCCACCGAAGAGAAGAAATCTAAAAGTATTGAAAAGTAACTTTAATAGGTACCTCTGAATCATTATGAATTACCACACCGGCTCCAACGATGTATGCCGACTGCTCGATTGAAAGCGGACACATATTGTATGGAACAGACGCTTTCTTCACTGCATCTCTGGTATTAGAACTGCGTCCACACACGGACGCATGCGCTGATAGCAAGCAACCAGACACTTTTGCACGCTCCTAATTCAAAACATGCACAAGTCGGATGCGCGTCTCTGATGCACACAAATCAGATGCTCCAATTCCTCTCAAAGATGTTCTGGGTTGAGGTCTGGACTGTGGGCGAGCCACTGAGGTTCCAGAACGTCATTCTCCGGAAACAAGGTGCAGACAGCATTACATGCTGTAACAACGTCGGAAGCATGCAATTGTCTGTAACGTCGAGATACTGCAGGATGCCATGTTCCCCTCGATCACAACCAGCAAATCGAGTCCAAACCAGGAGACACACGGCCACACTGTCAACGCCGGCAAACCACCATCAACTGAGACAGTTGCTCTTTACACAAGAGCACACGACACTTAGCGTCTACAAAGGTGATGATGAAGGCATAGAGCTCCCGACGCATCGTCATGGTGCTGACGACTGTTCCTGTGGTACAACCGCTTCAGGCTCCTCCAGTCTCTACTGGTCAGCATGCGGACTCAGCCACCTTTACAACGTCGTGCTTCCACTATGACGTCGCCTCTACGATGTCATGTTTCCACTATGATATCGCCTCTACGACGGTGTGTTTCCACTCTGACGTTGCTCTTACGACGTCGCCTCTACGACATCATGTTTTCACTATGACCTTGCCTCTACGACGTCGTGTTTCCACTATGATATCGCCTCTACGACGTCGTGTTTGTACTATGACATCACTCTTATGGTTGCACTCTGGACACTGATGGTGGCATTTACCGCGCACGTGCTAAGACACCAAACGACATCGCGTGATCTTGCTCGAATTTGCGTAGGTTGTTACACTGCGCCAGGTGTCCACCCTTCAATTGAGCAGTAGATGGATCTATACGTTCGACTGATGCATACGCAGGGTATATAGGTAAGAAACTTATGATACACTACGATTACCTTTGTAGATCCTTAAACTGGACTCGGGTAGAATGTGAATGGGCCCACGTGTCAAGACTTCGTGGTTCGTTCCAAGGTTGCGATCTAAAAACGACCTCAAATTAGGATTCTCACAGTAATCCTCCACGTTCAGCAACTGCAACGTAGCAACAACGAATTAAGCACATACTCGACTCGCGGAGCTCTTTCGCTGTAGTCATCGTACAAACGGGATAAGTGTACTTTCAGTCTTACCTGTTTGATGCTCCCGGGCGTTTGCTCGGGAATGATCGTGCAGATGCCGAGCATGCACTGAAGGTAAAGCGCGCGTGAAAGGTTTGAGTTTTACTTATGCGTTAAGATCGTGGTAGCAGGAGTGCTACGGTAGATCTTCAGTGCTCGCAATCTCGCACCATCAAATAGACGTCTTCTATGGTATTACTCAACTGACTGTGCGTGACAACAACTACAATGCCTCGCACACGCACCGTAAGCCGGTGCAACGACTTGCGGAGCTAGACAAAGGTCGAATCGATGGGACTATGGTCTCATCGTTGTGCAGATCACTCGTCATGTTTCTGCGTTGCTCCATGTCGTCAGCAGCGGTTTACGGAAGGAATGCACTCACGCACGACTATCGAATCGTACGGACGTTTTGAGCAAAAATACGGCATCATCCACTCGCAATTACCCTTCGTCTTTGTGAATGGAACACTGAACACCATTCGGTGGTACGTCCAGTCTTCTTCCGTTTTTGCAACAGAAGGGTAACACGTCTTTCCAGCAGGATAAGTAACATCCACTTAACGCAGCTGCGGCACGACTTCCCTGGGAAGCACGATCTCAAGATATGTTGTTTTGATCTCAAGACGACATCCAGCATCTTTTTGAGCGCATGCGTGCGAGAGTCGAGGCGTGCATCGAAGCGTGCAGCGGTTATACGACCTACTCATGTGGTCTCAAGCTGCAACTTCGATTGCTTTCCTGTTCGTGCAATTCTCTGTGAGTGCCCCGAGCATCGTTTTGAAACCGCAGCTTTCGCGAACTCTTCACGTCATGCGATAGTGATGGTGTACAATGACTGGAACAATGGACAATATGTGCATCCAGGTGCGCAAACTCTAGGGCGCTCAAGATGGCTGGTCATGAGTGATGACGCGCTACAGTCGATGCATCGAGAGCACCAGAAAACTATCGAGAACGTTGTTGCATCTTAGCCTCGCAACCGAAGTCTCGTTCCAGCACCCACGTTGACAAGCGTGCATCGCAAGAAACGACATGTTTGCGATGCAACAAACATTGGACCCTAGACCAACGGAAAAAGGTGCGTTGCATCGTATCGACGGGCAGGCGTGTCCGCCGT
>JAHWFO010101283.1:787474-800093 GCA_023313115.1 Rhysida immarginata | reverse complement strand
GTTTTATTCTTGGTGTTTTTTCAATTGATCCAACCTTTTAGGAGACAGAGGCCCTGAGAGTGTAGAATTTACAAAGTTTTGAACCCAATTTTATCGATGAAGTCAAAGCGATAGGGAGCGTGTCTTACAAACATTCCTATTCTAATTTTTCATGTGCTTAAGAGTCCGAAGTCAGAATTTCAAAAATACAATATTTATCAATAAATATCTACAGACTGCCTCCATAGGACTGCTGCTCCCAAGAATTTGCTTGTGCACTAAAAATTTTGAATTTCTGAAATTTGATTTCGGATTCTTAAAGACCTTCAAAAAGACCTTCAAGACCCACTCTCTATCTCTTTGTCTTCATTGATAAAATTAGGTTCAAAACTTTAAAAGTTCTAATACGCAGAATGATTACACGCAGTAGGAAAGTTCGGACCAAAAATCGATAACTTTTTCGTTATTAAAGAAAGAGTGTTAAAAACTTCGCGAAGCTATGGCGATTCCGGCTACCAACTCTTCATCGGATTCTACTGGTGTCTCCGCAGATTCCAAACAACTGTTTCCTGCAGGTAGGATTTTAACTTTTTTATCTCAAAAACAATGCCCCAGAGAAAAAAATGAAACAGGTAAATGTTGCTTAGATTTTTTCCCTCTATCACCCTCACCTAGAAGCCGAGAGAAATATACCGGCCAAATTTCAATTTGTAGGTTTTATAGTTCTGGAGATTTCGTAATGAACGAATGAATGAGTGAGTGTATACATTTTTCGCTCTTTCTTTTATATAATAGTGTTTATCCCCTGCAAAAATCCTCGTCATCCTCGGCCGGGATCGAAGCCATATCTACGGACATCAGAGCAACACCCACCTAGACAGAAGGCCTGATAACAGAAACATCATACACTGTTACATCATCATTAGTCGACCATTGTTTATCCTATTTCTACCACTAATAAGCCCTAAATTTGGTCGACTAATGATGATGTAACAATGTATGTCGTTTCCATTATCAGGCGATCTTCAGAGGAGATCATGAAGGCCACTGAGCCATCGAGGCCAATAAGGAAAAGTATAGTTGTCTGCTGGACAAAGAGTAATGCCCCCGCAAATAGCCAGAGAGCGCCAGTGAAAAAAGTGCCCTAATGTTGCAGAAACTTTACTCTGCATTGTAGGACATGACATACATTGGGCGAGGTCAAAAATGCAAATAATCATTGCTTCGCCATCTCCTGGTGAAGTAATGATTACTGCTCGATTCTCGACGTATTGTTGACTGTCGTAGCAACAATTGCTTTTTTCACTAACTCAACTTGATGTTAGCATTTTGGACCTCTCCCATTGTTGATCCGCGCATATCGCAGGCTCATGTCAGACAGACAGATCAAGCAAAAGATTATTTTTACCCTTTCCCGTTTGGGCCAACTTGACACTCGGCACATGTAAACTTTACTCTCAACCCAACGAACATCTGGTGCAAGTATTAGCTCAAAAGGATAAGTGGTTCAAAAGTTTTGAGAACATTTACAGACGCACCCTGAAATTTTATACAGACCTTTCCATTGAAACTGAAACTGGAGTCACTGCACAGAAGCAGGACAGCTAAAAACTTGCGTTTCCTACCTTGAAATGTGCAAACAATGGGCGCGTTCGACATGTGCACACTAAACGCACCTCGTGACATCACTCAGTGTGAGCGGTGAAAAAAGTGTAGTTCATTTTGTGTGTGTCATGAAAAACAGGAAAGAGCACGAAAGTGGGATGTTCACCTCACCCGTGCTACCATGAGTCGCTGAAAATGAAAATGAACTGCTGAAAATAAAACCCATCATAACATCTGCATTCATATAACACTCCAAAATCGATCATTACACAGGTAGATTTTTATGTCAGTTTAAACGATATACAGAATTCAACTATTTTTATACCTATTGGCTCTTTAACGATAACTAAAACCTATTATTGCTCTTTGCTAAAACTACGAACTATCTATCGCTACATTTCAAGCTCTAGGGCAGCGCCATCTTGCAACGCACTAAACGGCTCTGCTCCTAATCTAGGGTCATTTGAAACGCCTGGTAGTGCGCGCACTGGCGATGACGAACACGACCGGTTTCTATGACGAACACGTTACTGCGTTTAGTGGACACACAAAGGCGTTTAGTGCGCGATGTCGAAGCAATTTCGGCAACTCTACAGACTTGAGCTCACTGGGCGGAGCTTCTCCTATGGCATGACACAGGCACCGCCATCTCTTGAGTAAACAAACAAACATAAACCAAAATATATGATATTTACCCCTTCCACCCCTACTTTAGGGAAATGTAAACCTTACTCTGGACCTAAGGAATATATGTTGCAAATATTAGCTCAATCGGATAAGTGGTTCAAAAGTTTTTAGAACATTTACAGACGCACCCTGAGCCTGAATTTTTATATACGAGCTGATATATTGCTAAATCCTCCTGCTCCGTGCCCCTTTCCATAGTGACGAGCAACAATTAAAGTTTCATTGTTTCCAAAAAATGAAAAAAACACTGATTTTTAAAATCCAAAAATCGCAGCCGACTGAAAATACTAATAATAAATCTTATATTTTTCTTATATTTTTCATAGGCTACGGTTCAAAAATATGTTGTCGTCATAGATTTAACTATACACATCTATTGACATTTAAAAAAGGCACACTAAACCAAATCAATAAATCAAATTAAATCTTCAGTAAGTAATTTAGCTATTCAAAATTACGAAATTCAGTACATGTAAGCGATTCTTATTTTTTAATTTTAATAATTAATAATAACATTCAAATTAAATTTTGAAATTGATTAACAATTCAAGTCACAAGTACGTAATATTAGTAAAAGTCACAAGTACTAATATTATATTAGTTTTTACATTTTACGATATTCGCTATATAAGAATAAATTTTCAGCTGAATGAATTAATGAAAAGTAAAAATTGATAAATTAGTTAAATGAAAAAAATCAAATCGAAAAAAATCAAAAGTACATAACACTTTTTCTCATTTTTAACTGACTTCAAAAAAAGGAGGTTCTCAGTTTGACCCGTATATATCCGTATGTATGTATGTTCGCGATTTTCTCGAAAACTACTGATCCGATTTAGATGGGGTTTTCGCTCTTCGATTGAATATTTTTCTGGAAAGATTTTTAACTATTCAAATAAGTTATGTAAAAAGAGTTTTTATTTAAAACCCTTCTTTTATCATGTTTTATTATTATAATATCTCGTCAAAAATATGGCATATCTTTGTAACGATAAACAACGGATATTTTCAATCGTCGACATAACGAATCCTTTGTTGTGGCAGTTGCACAATACGTAGTAGTGGATTAGTACCATTAGAACACGAAACAGTGAACCGACTTAAAAAAAAAATTTTAACATGTATTTTCATCGGTTCTGCGCATGTGTACCAAGTTTCAGCTCTCTAGCTTCTCGGGAGAATGGTTTAATATTGATTATAATATTTGACCTAAACACTCTAACATTGCAAGCTAAATAAAAGCGTTTCATAATAATAATAAAAAAGCGGTTCTCTCGTTGACCCATGAGTATTTTTCTGGGTATCTTTTTTTTACTGCCTTAAAAAAAGGAGGTTCTCTGTTTGACCGGTATATATTCGTTCGCGATTTTCTCAAACACTATTGATCCGATTTGGATAGGGTTTTCGCTATTCGACTGAATAATTTTTCTAGGAAGGTTTTTGACCCATGAAGTCGGTTCATTTTTTGTTAAAAAAGTTCTTGTTTTTCATTATTTTTATATTAATTTTTGTGTGTGTGTGTATGTATAATTGTGTATAATTAATTTTTTTTAGTTTTAAAATATAGTGGTTGTGCCCACAAAAATGGTCTGCTGATGTAATAGAGTAATGGGGGAGGTAAAAAAAAATTAGAAATATGTAAAAGTGTTTTTATGCTAGGTTTTACCTGCCAATTGACAGTAGTGACTTTGTCTCATTGTAATAAGACACGTTGTGTTAGTATCACTCTCATGTTGACAGTGACTTTTTTTACTATTCGCAATAGTGTTAATTATCGCAGTCCTGCCAATTATCACAATCCTGTCACAGATAGGATTTTTTAAAAATGGAATCGAACTTGCAGTTTCCAGTATTGCAGTAACCATCGTACGCCGGGCTTGCGAATAAAAACAAAAGATATAACATTATTTATTGGATGCTCAAGTCGGTGCAGTAATTTTTGTCTGACGCGAACTGTGGTGATCCGTTAAGAAAAACTTGAGCTAAGAAAGAAACCCAAGCTGTCTGTTTTCAAATCTTTGTCCCCATTCCCTTCTACGGTCATGACACTTAGGTAATAACAGAAATAACGTAGAAATGAGTTTCTGAGAGGTAGGACAGATGTTCTCTACTAGATAGTGTTTAGCATCACAATAAGGCAGTCTTTAGCTGCTGAACTGATACTTCTCCCATTAAGAGGCCTTAGCCAAACAAGATAGTGTTTGTTTTCCAAGTCGGTGGTGACGAAGTGGGGAGGGGGGGAGTTAAAACATGAGCTGAGTCGTAAGCCCATAAGAAAAAAAAAATCATAGGTCAGGTGACCGTAGAAGCTGCGGAAGAAGAGAAGTATGTCTCATAAGAGACCAAGGGGTCGGACTAGAACTATGTAGCTAGATTACATTGATCATCAGGATTCGAGTCGCTTGGGTATTACCGTTGGGGACATCAACTTGACGGCGGAAAATCTCGTGCACTGCCCCGCGACCGCGAAAAAGCAGGATTGAAAATTAAGTAAACATTTGTATTTATTATTGGCAGTCCTATCAATTATCACAGTCCTTTCACAGGCGATATTTACAATTAAAATCGAATTTCCAGATTCGCCTGTTGTGCACCGTCGTATGACGGGTGTTAACACTAGTTATTGATAAAACACTTACTCTGTGAAATCTTAGTTGAAGCGTCGGACGTTTGTCCTACGAAAGTTCAGTCGTCGTATGCGGAATGACTTTACAAAAGGATGCGAAGAATTCACTGTCATAAGAATGCCTGAGAGAGACTCGGGAAATTGGAGTAGCTATCAGCAACATGCAATAAAAATAAAATGAATTTTAATACACATGAACGCAAGGTAGTTAAAATCTCGGAATCACCAGGAGTCAAGCATTATTATAGTTTCTTATACCGCTAACACTTTCAATATTATAGTTCATTAATTATTACTGCAAAGTTACTCGTTAACAACGGAAAATAAAGCGCAGTCACGTGAACGCTGCGGGGTCCAGCCCCTTCGCAAGCCGGGCAAACCGCAGAAGCTGGCGCCAGTTCGCTCTTCTCCTCTGTTGGCGTTTCCTCAAGCCTTGGTTCCTCCGGATGAGGCTCCGTATACGTCTCTGTATCGCTCGCCGTCGCCTTCCGTCCCTCGTTTGCTCGTCTCGGTTCCGTTATTCCATATTTTGTAGCTTCCTTTCTTTTCTTACACCAAATTCGAAAGTCACTGTTGCTCCGCTCCCGATAACTCTTTCTCTCATTCAACTCTTCAATACCCGTCGTGCTGTAATTTCTCCTATCTTCCCTTCGGGTTTCATCTCTCTTATTTCTCCTCGAGCATTTCTCGACCGTCCTCGTCGGAAACCAAATTCGCTCTCCCTGTTTTTTCTTTTCTTTCTTCCTCTCTACCCTCTTCACTATCTTCACTTCGTCTTGCATTCGCCTGTCTTCTCCTATTCCCTGGCGGGGGTGCTTTTTCTGCAAAGCGCTTTTGCTCCCTTCTTTTTCTACTTTCTTTCTTCTTTACTTCTTTGCTCCCGTTTCGATTGACTCTTGATCGAAGCTCGCCCTTATTTTCTGACACTAACGCATTATTCAGCCAGAGCCTCATCCCAGTGCTTGTCGTCATCCAAGTATCGCTCTCGACAAGCATCACGTTAGGTCAGATATTCAACCTCATTAACCGTTCTAGAAAAGCACCCGTGTAAAAGCAAGCGCAAATAGAAACATTCAGCATTGTTTGGATGAGCTGTGAACACTTTTCGAATATCGTGGTGTTTAAATATGTCGGGCTCCCCTTTTTGCAGCTCTGCCACGCCTTCTATGATAGAAGATACCTTACTGCTTGTCGTAAGTATTGTATGACGGAATTTCATCATCCAACATAAATATCGCAATTTCACAAAAACGAAAGTATGCCAACAAAGTTGTTTGTCCGGGGTTTTCTAGCCGACCTGTAACATTTTCAGGGTTAAATATATTTGTTATCCTTCTGCAAAGTGAACATCGAGATGAGAATACAGGCGGGTGTCTTTCGTGAATAAGGGAATCTCAAAATGCGCCATACTGCCTCTGAAGAGCTTATGTATCGGGCCGACTGAAACGGTTTGACTTCATCATGTTCAATTTCAACGCAGAAATGTTGTAGATAATATATTTAATAGATTCAACGCTTTTGCACATTTCAGCGTTGAAGCTTGAAATGTTGTAGATAATATCGGCGAATAGGTTACGACCGATCTATTATCCAAAACAATTTCTTTTTGGTGCTGAAAACCCAACTGGCTCAGGTGAGCGTCGAGGATAAGACGGGATATCTATCTTCACCCTTTATCGTTTGCTCTACCAGTACTCTTGGATATCTTTTAGAACACCGGCAGTCCTAGATAGCCGTCCATCTTATCCATGGCAATAAAGAAAGAAGTATTGTAGAGCGTCGTAAGATCGATGTATCTCATAAATGCGCTGAAGACAATCGTCCCAAGTGCGCAATACTATATGATTTGAGAGCATTTCTGAACAACCAAAACAGTTGCATCTTCATTTGTGACAGCAACATTGTACCTGCCGCTAAGTTCAGCAAAGGGTCGTTTATCTGCACTAATGACAAATTTAAAATCATTATTTTTGCTCTTGCAAAATGGATTCTAGTGCAGATTTAAAACTATGAATATATGGATTCACTTGATGCAGCAAAGCAATCACATCCTTATTAAGTTGTGGAAAGTTTTGATTTTTAATATTTGCATGTGCTTCATAATTAGAAACAAAATAAATCTTAAAAAACTTGAGTTCATTTTCAGGCAGCAAAGCATCGATAAATGGGAATCCTGGGCTTGAACCTTAAAGGTAGGCATGAATGGTCCTTCCGTTATTTGTTTCGCGCCAAAAGACGTCATTTGAAACGCATTATTATACGCACGGACTTTATCCAAAAAGTGCTTTGATTGTGGATGATCACCATTTAGAAGAGATTTTAAGTTCTCAGAAAAGTTCTGAAAAATTTCGATATGCACTTTTCCACTCGAGAAAGCATTAAAGATGTTGCTTTTTGCTATTTCAGACCCTTAAAAAATGTACTATGACCCTTGAAGCAAAGTGTGGCTTATAATTAAAGCAAAATGTGGCTTATAATTAATCATAAGATTTTATGTAAATGCACTTTTTTTCTTTATCAACCCAAAGAAGTTCAGCTTTCCCCGCCACTATTTCTAGAGATTCAACTGAATCTTCTGACGACATTAACATTCCATTTAACGGGTGTTGAAAAGAATCAGCGGCTAGGCGAGCTTGACGCTGTTCTTCTGTCTCTGCCTGCCGTATTCCATCTACTGTCTCCCTTTCAATCACTGTAAAATCTTCACGATCTTGACGGGTGCGTTCATATTTCTCCCTAGCTAATTCTAAAAGTCGGTGTTGGTTATCACTTTCTAAAATTCTAGCATTATTGAGACGATCTCGATCAATACTTAAGCGCTCTTGACGCTGCGTAAACGTTTCTTAGGAGAGAGATAATGAATGGTGCTCACGATGAGCGCTGAGTCACGCTACCTGTTGGTGACTGATTTCGAGACACCATGAAGCAGCTGTGCAAACCCGCTGCAAACTTAGCGAGATTTTCTTTGAGTGATGTTTCTTGAGGAGCTAGATAATTCATATCGCTCTTGATCCTAGCTTTTGTAAGGAGTTTCCAAAGAGCGAGGAGTTTCCAAAAAAGCCTGACGTTCTTGAGCCTCACAAAAGCCCTCGGACTTTTAGCCGTTCTAGTGTACTGAGAAAGACTCGACCGTTTTCTAGGTATTGATATTCGTAATCAAAACCAATTCAAAATATAATAAGTATGCGCCCAATCATACAGCAAAATCAGCAATTCTGTATATTCTAGCCAAGTAAATTCAACTTTACTTTGCATTCCTAAATATTCGTAAGGGGGTGGCCGTGGCCTGGTTGTCTCGTCGGTTGGCTTGCCAATCGATGGAGTTCAGCAACTTCAGGCGCAGCCAGCTGCTGGTTGGGTGACGGCCAGGGCTTGAGGGCCACTGCTGGCGGGACAGCTATTTGGGGCGCGGCTGTTGGAGGGACTTTAGTCTGACCCATTTGCCGATTGACCATAGCTGGTTTTTCAGCAGTTGGTGACAGCCTCTGGTTCGTTTATCCCCAGCAGCTCTTCCATCATGAAACCCCCCGTGCTTCGGAGGGCACGTTAAACCGTCGGTCCCGGCTGCTACTGTCATCTCGTAGCAGTCGTTATTTATTGGGATGGCGCAAAACTCCCTCGTAGGAGTAGGTGCCGCAGATTATCGCTTGCGATAATCTACCCTCTGTACTAGATAAAGATTCGTAATTGTCTATCTATATCTGATGTAGTATCTATCTAAGTAAGCTAACCTAAACATCCGCAAACACTGTGTAAACAATTTTCAAAAATAACAGCGATATCTACTGGTTTCTTGGTGTACTTGACCGTGATGAACAGTAAACATCCGAAAACTTCTGTGAGCGCCTTTTAATAATCAACTAATGAAGCACCATGTTTTGACTTTTCTACGTACTGTACTAAGCTGAGCCAACCCCATCTCTATTCATTTTGTGCTGAGCGATAGCCTGCAAAATAAAGAAAACCCTGTACAATTAACACCTCCTAGAAAGAAAGCCAAACACCTGGAAAGTCATACATTTGTAACATGCTAGAAGAGGGCGGAAAAATAATTCGTCTTTGATAAAAATAAAAAACCTGTCAGACTAAGATTTTGCTGCAATTTATTTCTTTCTTTTCTATCTTTCTTTTTCGCAGCCCACGCCTCCCGAGGATAGGAGGCTAGCTGATGCAGTTCAGGCAAGTGCTAGGTTAAGATTAGATGCAAGAGTCACCTAACGATTAATGAGAAGTTTTTGTAGTCTTTCCAGGAGATCTGTTGCACATAAAAAGTTGAATAAAAGTCTGATCACAACACGTTTCGATTTTTGGCTCATTAGCGTGGCTAAGAGAATACACTGTAGAGAGAAATCAATTCCTCTTCGTTGCAGTTCTTGGATGAAGGGGGCCCTCTGGTGGCGAAAAAGGCGGCATCGGAGCAAAACGTGATCCACAGATTCCTGCGCACCACACTTGCAGAGGTCGGAGGTCACTATTTTCAACCGATGAAGGAAAAGATTTAACGGTACGTGGCGAGTCCTGAGTCTGAATAGAATCGATTTCTCTTGATAGGAGAGCCATCTAGGAGAGGAATAGTTAAAGGATCCAATTTTTGGAAATAAATTTTTATAGTGACGAGCCTTGTTTTCTACACCCAAAGGTCGTTCCGAAGCTCTGTGCGTCTTCGAACACAATTCCTAAAGGTTGAGGCGTCTGCTCGTGAAGATTTAGCTGGTTTTTCCCCCGTTCTAGCCCAGTGTGCGAGCTTATCAGCAAGCTCGTTACCGTTGGTTCCGCGGTGGCCAGGGATCCAGAGAAATTTTATGTAGTAATTCTTAGAAATAAGTAGTTATAATATGTTTATCAATTGACCGACAAGGTTTCAGAAGTGCCAGTGGTGTTTGTTAAGGCTAGTTTGAATAGAGATGAGTGCACTTTTAGAGTCTGTAAGAATAAGAAAGAAATCCGGGGAAAGGGTTGCTATCAATAACAAAGAACGATGATTTGCCGTTAGTTCAAGCTGATAAGAACTGATAGCAGGCTTGATTTTTTGAGAAATTAAGTGTTTGTTCTTATGATAGACACCAATACCACCAACAGGACACGAGGGGGACAGGGAAGTATCTGTGTACAATTTAGTAAATGCAGAAAATTTCTCTCTTAGGAACTCATCAAAAAGACTATTGCATATGGATGACGTGGGGGCCCTAACGACCCAATTTGGAGTTTCAGTGATGAGGTCGAATGGGGAACGTTCCCAGATATTCTTTAACACCGTCGTTCTACAGATCTTTAAATGGCCGCATTTGAACTTGCCTAAAATTTGGGACATAAATAGACGGAGTCTATTTGATTTTAAAACTAAAAGACAGTTTTCTTCCAAAGAGAGATTCTCAGAGTAGCTAGCGGCCACCTGGCAAATTGAAAAGAACTGGGTGACTGCTTTTGCTTCCCATCTAAGAGTAGGAGGGGGCAAATTAGACTCAATATATAATGCAACACAGGGCGAGGACGGGGGGGGGGGCGTGTAAACAACTTCGAATTATTTTCCTTTCTTCTTTGAGAAGTGATTCGATTGTATTCTTGGAGGCGAGAAGGAAGATAATCGCTGACAAGTCAGTTGATTTAACGAGCGAGTTTAGGAGTATCGAGGCTTCACTCCATGGAGGGCCCCATTTCGCCCTTGTAACGAGCTTTAGGCGCGCAAGGTTTTTTTTTAAACTTTTTTTGATTTCCTCTACATAAGTTCTCCAATTTAGCTTATCATCGATGACAAAGCCCAAGAATTTGTGACAATGCCTACACGGAAGTCTTTCGCCTTGTAGGAATATTGTTAAGAAGGAGGAAGGCCTGATTTGGCAATGCACATGACGACCGACTTGTCCAGCGAGAAACTGAGATGGTTTTCAGCCCCCTAAGATGCGAGAGCATCGCAGGTGTCTTGCAACATAGCACGAATGTCGGGGATAGATTTGCTTGCATACCAAAGAGCATAGGTCTATAACTGGATGGGTCGTCAGGGGACTTGCTGGGCTTGAGAATGGGGTGAATAATGGCGTCTTTCCACCCTAGGGGGATGATGCCCGTTAGCCAAGAGATGTTGATGGCTTTAAGAAGATGGCGTAGCTGGTGGTTATCCAGTTTGAGGAAGGTGGAATTAAGCAGGCCATCCGGATCAGGGGCAGTTCGAGTTGATCTGAAGGACGAAGGCAGGGCCTCCATGGTGAAAGGTTCCTCCCAATAAGAAAGGAGATCGTCTGGCCGAAATGTGTGAGCAAGATGACTGGCCAGGGCATACCAGCTGATGGCTTGGGAGCAACCGCAACAAGAAGAATGGTTCTGGCAGAAGATTCTGGATCGTGTAAAGCACCATTTTTGTCTTTGATGAGTGGAATGAAAGATGGGGGACGCTTCTGAATGCACTTTATAGTACTCCAAATGCTGTGGGGAGTGTCCTCTTTGATTTTGCTCTTCCAGAATGCTCTCCTGTGTCTTTTCAGAATTTTCTTACATCCGGCTTTAGATTTCTTTACCTGTAGCCAGCACTGGTCGCATCTACATTTTAAAAATATTCTTTTGGATTTGTGCCTCTCCCACATCGCTTGTTTGCAGTCCTCATTCCACCAACAAGGCCTTCGGGGGGTAAACCCGGCTCTGTTAGGATTAGAGTTATGAATTTTGGACTGAAAAACTTTCAAGAGGTTGTGGATGACTAGAGAACGGAGAGAACAAGGCCTTCCGGAGTTTGCACGTCATGAGTCAAGGGAGGGGGGAGATTGTGCTCCAAGACTGGCTGGGCAGCTATCTGAGAGGAACAGGCTGGGGTTCTGAGTGAGATGGTTAAGCGAATGGGCTGATGATCGCTCCCAAATGAGCCTGGGATAATTTCTAGATGAATAGAGAATGGACAGTCCAGGGAAACTAAGGCGAGATCAAGATTGGCAGAGGGCCATTTAATGTTAAGACCTTGGAGATCTTCCAGGTAGTGACCGTTCTGATTGTAATTGTTGTAGCCCCAAAGGGGTTTTTTTGCGTTGAAATCTCGAATTGCAATAAAAAGAGGGGAAAGAGATTTAATAATTTTGCCCCAATTCTCTTTGTTTAGATAACCGGGAATATAGATGCTATACAAATGGAGCCCGATTCCTTGGAGGTATATGACAATATCAATTAATGCCACATCGCCATGTTTTGGTGAGTTATGATAATGAGGGATAGAAGGATTAACTGAAGTTAAATTGCTACCACCATACTTTTCTCTGCTATTTACGTAAGTGCGAAATTTAGAAATGGTAATGGGTGTGCAAGGTTTGAGGAAAGTTTCGCAAAGTGAAAGAATATCTGCTCAATTTATTAGGAGGGAGACGTCTTCCCAATTAGAAGAAAGCCCCCTAATGTCCCAGTGAACTATAGAGATGTTACTTTTATTTCTGGCCGACGCAAGGTCATTGGAGGTAAGTGGAGAAAGCATGCCGTTCCACCAATTAATAGTATCCGTAAGCCACGTGGGCGAGTGAGAGAGTTTCGATTTTATAGTATTGAAGACGTCCTCTATTCTCTTTGGCTCATCTTCTTTATTAGAATCAACAAGAGTAGATATAAAGAGTTTAAGACAGTTGCATGCTAATTCATCTGTGACTGGTGTCAGTGTGTTTTGTTTATAGTTTTAGAAGAAATATATAAAATTTGCTCATTTTGAAATTATTTCCCCGGAGTTCGTTTGTTTGGTAGTTGTTACTGTGT
>JAHWFO010101283.1:759695-787464 GCA_023313115.1 Rhysida immarginata | reverse complement strand
ACTGGTGAGAGCGTTCTGTTTTTTTAATTGATTTCGCGTAGTCAGTCTAATTGTTTTAACGGGGTCTACTGGTACAAGTCGCAACAAAAAGTGCAACGAGTCCTTTAATCAATGGACATATGTATGTTCACGTTAAACTGGAAACAGTTATTTGATAGCTTGATTTCAATGATTGAGAAAGTAAATGGAATGCTAAGACAGAGAGCCTCTCCTGATAATAGTAGCTTTCATTTTAAGCTCCAACCGAGATCGGTGTCCTTTTGTGGTTAACAGACTACAGTTATAGATTTGAATTAATGATTTTTTTTTGTCGTCTGTTTATGTATGAGAATACATTTATTCTTAGGATTATTTACTTAGTAGATGAGTATGATAATTAACTTAACCAGAAGGTACACATATGGTATGCTAAGGTTTGTAAATTATTGTCAGGCAAGATAATTGTGTCTCTGAACATATATTAGCACACAGAGGGTGGATTAATAGCGTCTTAATTGCTCTTAATTGCCATAGGTGGTAGTTCACATTAGTTGTAACGGGGTTAATGCTCTCTCCCCGATTTTCCGAAACTAGGGTACTGAATGTGGATCTTAGGGGAAACTTTGATTAAAGGAGAGCACGACGCGTTCTTGAATTCATTCTGTTGTGCTAACGGTGTCGGGATAATATGTTGCCAAGAAGACAATAGTATGAGCAACGTGTCTATGTTGAAATATCAGTTAAGACTTGTTATTGTAGCAAGAATTTTGAACTTTTTGATAGATTATATGTTTAAATTTTGGGGCCCCAAGCTTAAATTAGATGATTAATTATTTAATGCTTAAAGCTATGATTATCTTAAAGGAATAAAATTGGATTTTATGATTCACTCTCACCTACTCCTTATATCACAATCATATCACCCGTGAAAGTTCAAGAAAAACCCGCACCTGTTCGCATGGGTGGTTACTGAGGTTCTGAGGTGCCTTCTGGCGCCACTCCACCCACGCTTCAGGGCACACATCAATAGAGTGATTACCTATGGTCGTTTCAAAATGTTGTTCGTTACGGCTTTTAGCATCCATTTGCTGTGGGGGACTGGTTTTATCAGCAGCTTGGCCCTCTAATGAGAAAGGAGACAGCTGCGACCAATGGATTTGCATTAATAAAGGTTCTTCTTGAGGCGGAAGTTGGTGAACAGGTGAGTGATACAAAAACAAAGGGGAGAGGTCTTCTCTACCGCATGTAGAACAAGTGATGTTAGTCATACTATTTCGCCTGTTTGAAGCGTCAACATTGAAAGAATTGTCGCGAAAATCAGAGGGAGGGAATGTTTGGTGACGAGAGGCAACAGCAGGGCTCGATGTTTCTGATCTCACAATGGATGCGAAGGATCTGTGTCCTGGAGCTTCATCTCCCCGCTCCATGTCCACAAGCCTTTTTGCTTCATAGTAGGACAGGTAATGGTCGATCATTTTGGCGCGTATTAAGGCTTCGTATTTAAACTTACTGCAACCCTTATAGTATGATGAGTTATTTCTATCACAATTTGCACAAATGACCGTATTCGAAGTACAGTCCTTTCTAAGATGGACAGTCGAGAGACATTTTGAGCATGTAGGAGGGTTTCTACATCTTGATTTGGTGTGCCCAAGCTTGTGGCTGACTATGCACTGCATGGACCTGGGGGGTGGCAGAGAGACTATTTTAGTTCAAATTTAATCTGATGTTCAAATTTAATCTCTTGTGGAGGTTTGGGTAAGTTGAAGAAGATAAGTAGTTTGCCATAATGAGCTCCCTCGTAGGGCGGAGCAAATTTTTTGATGTCAACAATATGAATGCCATAGTCAGAGGAATTACGAAGGTCATCCAATGTAACAGACTGCCTAACGCCGAATATAAAACCTACCGAGGAAGTCAGGAATTTGGGGACCTCATAGGACAGGTAGTACAGGCCATTATCACAGTAATTAGTGCAGTTGATGGCATATGATTTAGTAGGGAACTTTACGAGGATTTTTCCCGAGCTTAATTAAAAACACTTGGGTTAATTCCTATCAAGGAGGAGATCATTTTACGGAATAATCGCAGGGAGACGAATTCCTCTTGAGAAGATTCAGTGGTTTTATTTTGATTGGCGTTTACATTCGAGAGGGAAACTTCATCTGAACGGGAGACAGAGACTAATAGCCACGGCCGAGCCGCGATATTAACTTGGTCTTTGATATCAATTAATGAAGAGGAAGCTGAAGTGTTAATTGAGGTAAGGGGCCTAGCCGCGAAGACCGGACTAGCACTTATAGAGAGCCCAGAAGCTTGAGAAGAAGGATTTTCCTGGCTTTGAGCGTGCTGATCATTATTTTCTTTACTTTCTTTTTGGTTTTTCTTATCTTTTTTACTCTTCTTTCCCCCTTTTCCTTTATTTCCTATATTTTTTCCCGAGCTAGGGAAGGCAGCGACGTCTTCCATAGAAGAATTATAGGATTTTACACTATTGATGCTGTTGGCTGAATTGCGACGTTTTTTACTCCGTGGAGGGCAGTCTGCAAATCCCTGCCCCAGGAATTCCGCCCTCCCTACTGAAGAAGAGCGCTGGCAGCGCGCCTGGGGGAGAGGGGGTTCCCCTATCTCGGCACACAAAACCTATTCTTCGACGTGTTCTATTATGTCAGACAAAAAAAGAATGGCTACTCTGTTATATGATTCTTCCTTAATGTCTCCCCGAAGGAAGCACTTGTATCGAAGAAATAAATAAACTTCAAGAAAACTTTATGAGATAACAGGTCTAGAATTATCTTAGGAGACACGAGCGAGTCAACATCTAACAGGCAAGGTCGCCGTCTTTTTTTTCTGCAATTTATTTTTCTATTGTTTCTGTTGATAATTTTGAGATAGCGTTAACAAAGGAAAAACATGAGAAGACAAATGAACATTGTTACGTCGGGTTAATAATGAACATTATTAGGAGCTCGAGTGGAAGAATGTTGGGTAGTTAAGAAGCGATTTTGGAGATGGCAGTCGCTATGCTTTTAGTTCTCCAGAGGCAACCAAGATGTTCACCCAATGAGGGAGGGAAGGCGATCCTTTGTTGGAAGAAGTTTATTAGACTACCATGAGATGTTTCTCCACGCACCATGTATTGTAGAATAACCTGCAAGAGAGACGAAAACTTAGGACATTGACAAATAAAAAAGATGGCGAGCGCACGTTCGAAGTCGAATTATGTACACAGAGATAAACGATTTCACCGGACAAACCTGGAAATGGTTGACAATTAGGGCCAGTATTATTTAGTAAAGAATAGTTTCTGTCTTGTTTGTTTTTTTTTTCTTGGTGACAGATTATGGACCGGTAACTTGGTGTATCCCGTCGTGAAGACAGAACCCCCTGTTGTGATTTATTGGCGAAAGCGTGCGCGTAGAAGGTGTTTTTCTTCTGTGGTTATCCCCCCCTCCTTTAAAGATCTTCGTGTTCGAATCATTCAAGAATTCACAAACAACGTTTCTCAGCGTGCAATAGCCAGAAGATTTAACCTGTCATCATCTACAGTACATATTATCAAGCGCTACCGAGATAGTGGTGAGATCACAGTTCGGAAAGGCCCTCCTTTACTTACTTTCCTCTCCCTGTCGTGCAAGTTACGCCCATTGAAAACTCCAAGCTCTTTGTTCCAGACACCGACAGGAATTGCGAAGCAGTGAGGAGACGCTAGCCCTTGAATGAACCAATTAGCTAGTCCAGATTGGAAAAGACACTAAATTAGACTATTCCAAAAATTAAGCTTGTCGTTTAAATTGGGATGATTCAGGATAATAGGGAGTGACCCGAAATGAATGAATAAGCCACGGAAGAAAAACGCCTTTTAATTGATTTAGAGTGATAAGAGAAGGGAAGTTAACTCAATTAGTAATTGTACGGGAAATATTAGATTGGCAACTTCAAAACCATTACCAAACAATTTTTTTTTGTTTTTTTGTCACATTTTTTATGTCACATTTTCACGAAAATTCAGTTAACTTTCCTTAAGTTTTCTTAAATGCGAAATATAAATTTTGATTGATTGTACCTAAGAATTCCATGAAATAATTGCGAAATGTTAAATGAAATTGGTCCAAAAGAAGAAACCCTCGGGAATTTGTAAATAAAAATATTTTTCTAGACAGAATAATTAAAGTCCTATCTTATCCAAGTTGTGGTTTTTTATTTTTCTTTTTCTTTAACATAAAGTAAATTACATTACTTAATAGTAATAGATAAGAATGGCAGTGTTTTTGTAAAAGGGTGTGTGATGGATCAAATCACCTAGATGAATTAGGGTGTTACAATTGTTACATTATCATCAGTCGACCAAATTTTGCACTTATTATTAGTAGAAACAATTTTAACAATGGTCGAAATATCATGACGTAACAATGTATGAAGTGTCAGTAGTTTGGCTTTCATTCTAAGAGTTGTTGGTACAATAGTGCTGCAAATGGTGATCCAAATGCAAAAATGTGCAGAGTTAACTTGCAACTCCGTCTCTAGTTAAAAAAGAACCATCGAGTTGCTTCTTTATATTAGAAAAATGATTTATGACCTTATTAAAATTTGGACAGGTAAAAAATTATGTTGAAATAAATTAAATGATAACAGAGGTGCGCTAGGTAGATTTAATTTATTGAAAATTTTTTTTGAAGTTCATATATTTGAAGCTCTCTATAGTGGATAATAATATAACGACTTTTTCTGCTATAACGAATTTTTACTTTAGTCCCATTCTAGATAAGCTTGTAAATCTTGAGTATTAACCATATTTCTGTATAGAAAATTTTCCGTATAACAATTTTTTTGAGGAATGGCCAATGATTTCGTTATAAGGAAGCTCGGTTGTATCAAGTTAATATTGTTTGTCATAGGTCGGAAATTTTCTTCTGTGAACTGGCGGTCAATAACCACTCCATACAATATGAAAATGTGGCTAATAATTTTTTTGGAATCCGCATAAGACAGTAAACAACTATCCTTAGCATACCTGAGAGATCACTATCTGCCCTACCAGGTGCAAACCGAGAAAACTATTGTTCAAAATATCGTATCATTGCAAAAATAAAGCAGGGAGCTATAAGGCAAGCTTTCCTTATCTTTGTAGGCTATGGCTGAACAGACTCCTAAAACTTTACATTAAGATGTCTACTCTTTCCATGAGCCGACTTTGATGAAATAATGCGTATATGTTGCTCCATGATACGCTCAAGTTACCTGTGAAAACCCCATAAAGATTCGTCAAGTATTTTTGTAGATTAGCTTGTTCAAACAGATAAACAGACAGAAAAATTTTTTTAAAATGATCTGATTGTATTCTGTTATTCGCAGAGGTACCCGGCGTTGCCCGGGATAATTAGAGTTTGTTGCGTGCATTTTTTAATATATGCACCTTAATTTCGTAGAAATTTTCCCCCCTTGTTTTTCCCTTGTGTGTTTTCGTGGTGCAATTTTTTTTGCTCTAAATGACGAGCTAATCGTTAATGTTTTTCTCAAGAGCCACTATTTCCCATTCGAGCGTTGGTTAGCAGTTCTTCATTCTGACTTATCACTCCTGTTCCCAATGGTCTTCTGTCAAGACCAAGGTTCTTACGTATAATCCGAATCACTTCTTCGCGACTCAAACAATTAGTTTAAATATTTCCCATGAAACACTCTGATTTACCGTGAGTTTAAGGGAGGTTACAGTGTACCTCCTCCTCCTTACCAATAAAAGGGTTCACGCGACGTGTTCTAGTAATGTTGTATTGCTTTATATAACCGATTAATATGGAGACTTGTTCGTGCTGTCGTTTCTTTATTTCGGGGAAATACGCCGATTTTTTCTTCCTATCCATCTCTGGCCAGGATATTAATAATGAATTATTTTAAAATAGTAAGTTATGAACGATAATTCTTAATACGGACGACAATACATATTTTGGGTTTTTTTTGTGGAATCTCTAAGGTAAATTTTTTTTAGAATTTCGAAATATTAAGTCGAAAAGCAGTAGAAGTCCATTAATTTATAAAAATAAAATTACATTTACTACCAAGTTGACTACTCGATTAAACTTGCCTTTTGTTGTTTGTTCACTTTCGGAAATTATTAATTGAATCATTACAGAGTTCAATTTTTTTTAACTAATATAGTAACTAATAATAATAGAAATTAGTAGAAATTAAAATAAGAAATTTTATTCTGAGGTTTTAATCACTTTAAATGACGAGTGTTGCCAACTTTCCCCTAGCGGTCGTGTATCTACATCAGCCTAGCAGAAGATGTTTTCCCATAGATTTGTGTATATTCTTCAAAAGTTTGCGATTATCAAAAGTTTTTCAAAATAATTTAAACTCATTTACAATTAATATGAAAAGAAGAGTGAATTGTTTTGAAAAACAATTTCGTTTTACGAGTTTTCTCTCATTGTTGTATATAAAATTTCTTTGTCATGAGAGATTTCTCTTTTAGAGCGGTTTGTTCATTTAATGACCGTTTCGAGCGAAAGCTAGGAGTAGGTAGTGCACATGTTTTGTTGAACCCCAGACAACTTCCGGTGATCACATTAGCAATAGGAATTAAATTGATTAATAGTTGTTTTTGCACCCGTTTCAATTCGTAAAAAATAATTTATCAGCGAGTGAAAGATGAAACCTTTGCTTTCAAAATACGTTTTCAGGTCATTTTATTTTTACTAGAAGCGAGCCCCTGCGATTGTTTAATCGGGACATAACCCATTGTTGGATTTTTTCTTTGTTGTGATAAAGTCCACTGTCGTTGATTTTATATAAATGATTATTTTTATAAAGAGGTACCCGGCGTTGCCCGGGATAATTACAGTTGCACAAACTTTCCCTTTCATTGTTAGTCATGAGATATATATTGTTGGTTCATGCAGTGTGTTTGTGAATTGCGTGCTGATACCATTGTTGATACCTATTGTTGTACCAACTTTGCCTTGCATTGTTGGTCATGAGATATTTCTCATTAATATGCCTTGCCATAACCATGAATATCGATTTTTTTATCGATATTTATTATTTTTCCGAAATCTGAGGTAGACAGTGACCTTCCTCATGCTTTAAAGATCATGTATGCGAAATTTTATCAAGATCGGAATAAAACTGTAGATTTGTATAAAAAACATACAGACAAACAGACCCACAGACCCACAAACATCCTTCTTTATATATATAGATAGACTAGAAGAGGTACCCGGCGTTGCCCGGGATAATTACACTTGCACAAACTTTTCCTTTCATTGTTAGTCATGAGATATTGATTGTTGGTCCATGCAGAGTGTTTGTGAATTGCGTGTTGATGCCATTGTTGATACCTTTGTTGTACAAACTTTGCCTTGCATTTTTGGTCATGAGATATTTCTCATTAATATGCCTTGCCATAACCATGAATATCGATTTTTTATCGATATTTATTATTTTTCCGAAATCTGAGGTAGACAGTGACCTTCCTCATGCTTTGAAGGTCATGTATGCGAAATTTTATCAAGATCGGAATAAAACTGTAGATTTGTATAAAAAACATACACTCAGACCCACAGACAAACCCACAAATATCCTTCTTTATATAGATAGAAGATTTCTTTGCCTTTTTTTTTTTTTTTTAGCTTTTTTTGTAATTTAATTTTATCTGTTAATTTGTTGTGGGTAAAGAATCTTATATTTCAATCTTTGTATCTTTTTTTACATTCCGGAAGTGGCAAGGGGCCAGTCACATGAATTTGATGTTTATTTTTCGAAACTGTCAATAGCAGCCGCCACGTAAGTTGAACGATCTCTTTGATATCCGCAGTAAGTCAGCTCATCAATATGCTTTGTCTGGATTTTACCCATGTTGCACTTATTCTACTATAGTAACGGTGGAGATATGATTGAAGTTTGAAAAGTCTATTAAAAGTCATAATTTAAAGTGCGTATAAAGTGAATATAAAGTGAATATAAAGTGCATTCGAGTCGACGACTATGCGTCATTTTTTAATTTATTAATTTATTAATTTTATTTCTTAATTTCATATATCTATTTAGAAGAAAAAACGAAAATAGACACTAAATATAAATACGAAAACAATGTTTCGAAAAGGAAAGCAGATGTTTCTTGGAATAGCTAAGCGATTTATTTCCCGATAACATCTGTTGGCTGGCGTTAGAAATGACGTCATTCTGGCATTCAAGGTGATTTTTCAGTGCCGGAGCCTGTATTTCTCTTTAGCCTCTGTTGTTCAACTTATGTGGTGGCAGCTAACTTTCTTTAAGCGCAAGTCTTTACTCGGCCACGTGAGGCTAACGAGTGTTTGAAAGTTCCTTTTTTTAATTTAGTAATCGTTAGGCAGTTGTCAATCAGGATGGATAGAAGCGACATCTCCCGCAGACCATGGTTCCATATACGCTCACATGGTCAGGAAAATTTCCCCTGCGTCCTCATCGTCAGGATCAATAGGTTTTTCAATCCTTATCACAACTTTTAATTGTCCGCATTGAGTTGTTGTGTTTCTTGCGATGTTGAGAATCCATGTCCCGAATCATTCACCAGACTAAGAAATTTTTGCTTACCAGCCTAAACGGATATCTTTATTCAATTTTACAATGAAGTGAGGAATGTCCCTCGTTGTTTTTACGATAATTGTCCATTTCACTGTGTTACAAATAATTATTATTTATTTCATTCAAGCTGTTGCACCCGTCATCCTGCACTCAGTATTTTTCGTTTGTAAACTTTTGCCTTGATGTCAGTCAACAACTCTTCGTATTAGATTTCACAACTTAATACAATAATCAACTTTATCTACATCTATGAAGCTTTCGGAGCCCAATAAATCGAATGATGTGTCATCAAGTTATTTTTCCTGGCCCGTTTCTTACTGTGTTTACCTTCAAGTTTGATTTATCTGACCGTTGGTGTTTCCAATGATTATCTATGTATTGGTTAATTGAATTTTTTATGTATTTTTTTATTGTTTGTTTGATTTATACTATTTTTGTTTAGTTTCCTCTGAGCCTACTGTTTTTTAGGTTTTTTTTTTTATTTTCAGCTACTTCCGTGAGTGCCTCAGTTTTTCGTTGTGTTGTTTCAATGTTGCGTGTAAGTTCAGTTCCCTGTTGTTGACTTCTTACATGTCTTTCAGTTTTGAATTTTGTGTATAGTGAATTGTCAGTGGTGACTTTATATTTGGTGATATGTAAATGTTCTTTTTGTTCCTCTTTAGGTGTGTTTTTTTCCGGAGGTGACTAGTGTTATTATTGTTTAACTCTTAATTTTTTTTGCTTTTTGTTTTAAACTTTTAGCTTAATTATTCTTTTAGCTTTTGGCTGGTTTTCTTTGTTTTAATTTTTTTTTTCAATTTTTCTTTATTTCAAAAAACATTTTTGCTCTTGCCTTTATGATTTTTTAATTTAATTATAATTTAATTTATTTATTTACTAGAAAAATACATTATCAAGATACAAATTATAGATTATAGATTATAAATTGTAAATTATAAATAAAATTTTGTACCATTTTATTAATTTTTATGTTTATTTATTTTTCTTTTATTTTGTTTGACCTAATCGCTTATCATTTAGCAAATTTTCCTACTTGAGTTTTTCCGTCATTCAGGACACAACCCCGGGGAGGCGACTATGAATGGCTGCGCGTTTGAAAACCCGGGTGTAATGGGGTCGGCATTACCGAGTGAAGATATCGCACTGAAAACGAATGTGCCACTTCGCTTGGTGGGTGCATATCATGAAGAGGTCCGCAATTATGTAGAACCTGAAGTGACCAGCATGTCCAATGAGAGAGTGATTGTTGATAAAAGATAACATGAAGACTTGATGGATGATGACATTTTGGGTGCATTAGACAAATCGACAACTGCTGGTAGGGGCGGAAGAGAGTACTGTTATGAGAGGAGACAGGTGCACGAATGATGAATGTCCTTCCTATCAGGGTAACGGACTTGTCAGTCGATAGCCCGGAGAACAAGGAGGGAACTGAAGTCGCGAGCAATAAACTTTTTGAGATGGCAAAAAGACCACCTACTGAGCTTAGGCAACACGAGATTGTTGAACAAGGTAGGGGGCGAGGGGATAGCCCAGTAAGTGAACGGGGCCTAAGGGATAAAACAAAGTGCCGTGCACGGGAAAAGAAAATAAGAGTACGGCAATCGAGTCTCGAGTGTACGTTAATGACTATGGCGGATGCTGAAAGTAAAGATAATAGCAGAGAAGCAGTGAGGGAGCACATCGGGCCGGAGGTCGTGGGTAAAGGTGGGTCACAGCAGAGGAAAAGAACGGCTGGGGTGGAGTAAAACACCGACCTAAAGTAAAGGCTGAGGAACAATTGGAACATAGGGATTTTGAAAATAGTAAGCATACAAGTTCCGCTAGCGGGGTGAGAGAATTTATGGCAGCATGTGGGACGGGTCTTTTATGCCGCGGGAACAGGCGGTGGCGGGCGCCTTGGCCCGAACGTTTGCCTTTGGGTAAGTGAAATGAGTTGGAATCTTGCGAAGCGGTTCGTGTTGTAGTGGCGGCTAGAGGTAGAAATTAGGAGTGTTAAGTAGAGGCATAATTGGATGAAATGTAAGATTGAGCTATTGAATATACGATTGGGTATGAGAAAGTTTGAAATAATGGGATTATGGGTATTTTGTGAGTAAAGGGGGTGAATGGTTAATGGCTGAATTGATAATCGGGAAAAGTTGTTGATATAAGATTAATGACGCATTTTATGATGTTATCGTATGAATGTGGAGCATTGAAAATTTGTATTGTAATAAGGGTGAATGATAAGTTCGGACAAATGGATCGGCATGATTAGGGTCACATCATACATGTTCGATGTGGTATGGGGAGGCCAGTTACATGGCGGGAGTTTAACCCCCCCCCCACCCCCCCCCCCCCCCCCCCCCCCCCCCCCCCCGCTTATGATGAAATTAATCGAATATGGCGATTTAGAGTGAAATGTTTTGGAGAAGTTATATGTGTTATGAATTATACGTTGGTTGGTGTGGTGTGTTGTCCCGTGTGTAGTTGGTTGTGTTGTGAGTAGGGGGTTTAGGGAACTATACTTGTATGAGTTGAGATTAAATATGAGGTGTGAGTATTTGCAGAATGGTGTAGGGATATATGGCGTTTGTGTTTGTGTTGATGTGTAACTAATGTTGGTTGATCGATTATCTTTGTCTGCGAGTAAAGTTAAGAGATATAATTGAATGGAAGGTGTACAGAATTTACGTCTCATTATTGTTTTGTAGTAAATGATTATGGTTATATTTCTGGTTAATGGTTTTATCCATATGTTTTCAAGTTTTTTTTTTTACTGTTTTTGGTTTGTTCTTGAACATATTCTGGATAGATTGTTCGAGGGCTTTCGTCGGGCATATGTGACTTTCCAGTTAATGGATCGTCATGTATGTCCGATGGGGGATATAGGGGGGAGTGAATTTTTGAAATTCAGCATCTGTATTGAGGAAAATATGTGTTTTCTTGTTCGTCTTAATAAATGAGTGTTGTTTACTATAGGAGTTTTGTTTTGTTCTAAAGAAATATAGAAGTGTGTTGAGTTTTGTAAGGTTGTTAAAAAGTGTAATTATTGGTGTTGTGAGCGATCGTAGCTAGTCCTCTGTTGGGAGGCAATTGTTTCGATTCTCTAAGAAGATTGCCCAGCCTCCAGGAGAGGATTGTTACGATCTCTTTCGGAGAAATTTGGATGCGTGACTTCTGTGTCCGTTTGTTTAAAAATTTATTTGTTTTTTTTTTTGGTTAAAAAAAATCTGAGCGGTATGGACGTACCAATGTCGCTGAGTCCTTGAATGCCTCGCACTCGAAACGAGGCCTTATAAGTTAAATCAATGTTTATTTATATGTTAATAATTAACTCATGTTGTACTATTAACGGTTTAATTGGTTTGATGTAAGTGACAGTGAGTAATCAATGCAGTCTGACAGGAATAAGATTGAATTAGACTACCTGTTCGAATGATGTCGAGGCGTGATTCCTCGGAGCTTGGAATGCAAGACGGCCGATGTTGTAATGATGGTAACCGAAAGCAAATAGCGAACAATTTGGCGAGTGTGTTTATTATATTTTTATCGCGAAGAACAGAACTTCGAACGAGATACTCCTCGCGAAGCCCGATAAGGCCATTCGTCTTCCCGCCCTTGGCATTAACGAAGAAAAGACTGTTTTACAGCGTTGTTCCCAATAGACTATTTTAATGTCAAAGAAAAGTCTTTGTAACTGTTATGATTACTGACCTAATTAAGAAGTTAAGTCTAGTAAGCACCCTGCTGTGGTATTTTCACCGTGCAGTATTGTAAAGGATGTCACTATGATGTGGATCGTGTCGTAGGGTGACCTGATACAGGCAAAGGAGATACGCCTCGTACATAACCACAGCACGCAGGCTCGTTAACACGCCCATTCTATTAGTTGAAATTTCCGACATGCATGGTAAAACTTTTATCATGGCAGGAGTGCCAGTAATTTGCATGCAGAAACAATATCTTTAGTGTACTTGGTTATGTATCATTAGGTTGAGAAACTTTAAGTTTAGCGTTGGGGCCCCATACTGTAATGGCATACACAGAATTTAGGAAATGTAATAGAAATAGGAATTAATGCTGGTAGTTATGAATAACTCAAACCTCATTGAACCAAATACCACAGTTTCAGTCTGACATTTTCCATTTTATTTCGGTCTAGAAACCTAGCTTCCTTCACCCCCACACCTGACGCGAAAGCTGAGATAACACTAACTATTATTGTGTGGGTGGCAGGTTGTTACACTGGCGCCCTAACAGGGACTGAAAATCCGTATTTTGTGGATTATAGAGATCAGCCTGAGATTGTGGTATTTTGATGTTATTTTGAGTTGTGAGTTATATGGTTGTCTTGTGACTATAAATGATGTATAGGAGAATAAATATGGATTATGAATAGTTGTTTATGACTGCATATAAGACTTATAGTGAGGCTGCAATTAAGGTGATATCTGTGATAGGGCATGGACGTTCAGGTTGAGAACATGAGGGTTCATGCGGGGTGTTTGGAGTGCTTCGTTCGTAAGGAGGCTCTGATCGAGAAGCTTATCGGGCCATTTAAAGTGGTATCGGATTGAATAAGGCAATTAGATGTTCAATAGCATTCCTAAATTGCGAAATTGAATCAGAAGTCTACATTAGGCCACAGTAAGGTGCAACGCATAAGAAGCATCAAGTATTAAAATTAAAAAGAGGTCCTAATGGTTTAAGAGAGAGCCCAAATGCTGGAACAAGAGATTCGACCAATTTCTCAAAAGTTTGTGAATCAGACGTTCACAGAATGAGTTTTGTTTGTACATTCGAGACGAAATTAACGTTTGGGTAATACTCTATGTTGATGATTTACTATTGATTGGAGAAGAAAATGTAAAAAGTGACTTGATAGGATATTTTTGGCGATCGAATTTAAAGTAAAACATCTTGGAGAAGGTAAAGAAAGTTTAATTTTGGGCATGCAAATTACAAGAAAATATGGACTATTAATATTGAGACAAACAAAACAAATAGATAAAATGTTAGAAAAGTTCGGATTAAAAGATTGCAAAGGTGTCAGCACTTCACTAATAAGAGAATATCAGTTTAATAGCAGTGAACCTAAAATAGATGTACTCTAAAGAGAAGTAATTATAAGTTTGATGTTTATTGCTACCACTACCAGAGCAGATATAGCATTTGCTACTTCAGATATAAGTCATTACCTAGATAAACCTACTAAAGGAATATGAACATAGGCTAAAAGAACCATGAGATACTTGAAAGAAACAAGAGAATTTGGTCTAGAATATTACAGAGAAAAGAATGAAAATATGATAAAAACCTATTCAGATGCAGATTGGGATGAAAACCAAAGATAAAGAAAAAATATTACAAGATCATTGACATTGTAATATGGAAATATGGTGAGTTGGTTCCGAGGAAACAAAACTATGTTGCCCTATCGACTGCAGAAGCAGAGTATATAGCAGCTGCTACCAGTGGTTGTGATATAATATACACGAAAGAACTGTATAGTAGCTTTGAATTAGTGAAAAATAAAGAAGTGAATTGTGAATTGTATATTGATAACAAAAGTACGATTGAAATAACTAATTTTTATGAGAACTCTAAGCGAGCTAAACATATTGATATAAAAAAACATTTAATAAAGATGTAGTTGACAAAAGAGAATCAGGAGTAGAATATATTTCATCAGATTGTAAATTAGCTGACTTATGTAGAAAAACTCTGTCTAAAGAAGAATATGTTATGTTTATGAATTTAATGAGAAGGTTTTTAATTTTTTCTAATTGTTTAATTGATTTATCCTGAAAAGCATGTTTTATTCTTTGTCAAAAGATTCACTTAATTAGTAAACTTTTCCTTAAGAATAAATATAAGACAGTTGTGCCTATGAATAGATTTACCATTAAATTTAATAGTGGTTATAAACTGATACTCAACAAAATTTCGATGTATATATAAGTACTAAACATTGATTTACTATATGTAATGATTGTAAATTTTAGATAGTATCAATCGAGGAGAGGTGTTTACTGGTGCGGGGGTATGTATCGCGGTGCTTTATAATGTTAAATAAAAATAGTATTCATGGATGCCTACCTCATCTTATAAATTATTTCGAGACGAATAATTGTACAGCAAAATTAAGGTTTTATGCTCAATAACAGTGCTCTAACTGCAATTCTTTGGCGATTGCCGCTCACATCTATTTGCAAATAAGCATTGTTGAGCTAAAATATACGTTGCTTGGCAACAGTAGCATTATTAATAATTAAGAAAGAGGTAAGTAACTAAATAAAAATGTTGATTCTTCCTCAACTCCCTCAAAATCTTTACAGCACGAAAGCCAAACTGATCTTTATGAATTAGGTCATTGGCGAGACAGTGGTTTTGGAATCTGACGAGTATCGTTTTCTCCAAAATTTTAACATTGGGTTTTGTCCCTGCATGCTGATACTCAACACAAGAGATGGTTTCCAAGATGTAGGGAAGTAAGAAAATTTTCAGAAGTCGCTAATGATATTGATTGAGATATTCAATAATGTTCTTTGGGAGATTAATAAGGGCATTATTACTCACTTGGTCTCTTACTGGAGCCTTCTTCTTATTCAGTTTATAATAGTTATGAAATAACAATGAAAAATAAATAATAATTAACAATATAATTATTAAATAATAAATAAAATCAAAATGAAATTAGAAATATGAAATCAAATAAAAAGCTGACGTTTCAGATAGAGACTATCTTTATCAATACAAAAAGGATAATTCTCTAAGAGCAATTAGAATATTAGAGAATTATCATAAAGTTATGTGTATCGTTTTTTGGTCTCGTCCTTTTTTCTTATAAATATCCGTTTCTTATTCAGTTTAATTATGATGGTGGCGATCTTTCCGGCCTCGATGTTGTTCTTCGTTAAATGCTGCGGGACTTCATCAGAGTTGACAAGACAATTATCCACATACTGAGACATGATTTGGCTCTCGGGATTGTTGATGATAAAAGTAACAAATTGCATTTCTAGTGAATCTGCAATGACTTGCACCTTGTCCTCATCAATTCGCTCCTAGTCACCTTGTGGTGTACAGAGTGGAGGAAGCGTATTATTTTCCCCCTTCTATAAAGCTCTGACCATACAACAAATGGAATTGTCGCGAGCCGACAAACTTTTGAGTTTGTCATTCCGTTTAGCATCGCGTAGCTCTTTTATCTCCTCTTGGACTCTTCGTACTAGCATGTTGTACTTGGTTGTGAGCCAAGGTTCACGACAGTGTTGCCATAATCTACAGGTCTTGTTTCTTTTGAAGTGTGAGTTGGGTTCTATGAAGACGTTTATGCTGTGATGGATAATTACTGTCTTCTATGGCACTGTTATTACATCTGGCGATGTCTTCAACATGTAGAGTACGACTTCGGGATGACAGCTATAGTCCTTAAGATTGTCTTTGTGGAACTTCCAGTCTTGATGATGTATGAGATCTTCTCTGAAATTTACATCGACATTGTTAAAGTTCAGCACCACAGGCTTATGCTCAGAAGAAAGGTCATCAATCGTGAAGATAATGTACGGTTTGAAGAAACCTTTTAAGAACGGAATGTCCAAAACGTCACTAATAAGGGTCGCAGTAATAGGTGTCTTCCAGAGGTCCAGCAGTGAAGAAACCATCTTTTCTTTTTATGTTTGTATAAAGAATCATGCCGTTGTAGTTCTGCATTCTGGAGTTCCAGCTTGGGTGTTTGGCATTTAGATCACCAGCCACGACGACTGAAGTGTCACCATTGAAGAGTTCATCACGCTTGCTAACGTCAAGATAATGTTTAATGAATTTGTAAGGCGCCACGAACTTCACTTCACCAAAGGAGACGTCATTGATAATGACGGAGGTCGATTACCTGCATAAGACTTGGAGACTAAATCTTGGTGTTGAATTTCCTTCTTAATGATGATCGCAGCGCCTCCAAAGCATATCTTGCTTCATTTGAAGCCTTACGATCCTTACGGTATACACAATAGACAGGTAGCTTGAAGTCTTGGCTTGGTTTGAGGTGCGTTTTACAAAGGATTGTAATGTCGATTTGTTGCTTTATCAAAAAATTTGTGAAACTCAATACGCTTTCCGGGAACACCACTAGCGTTCCATATCGTGCACTGAAGGTCACCTTTGTTGACTATTGTATAACGTTTTGCAGTCAGAGTATAAATAGTTAGTCGTATGGAGCCCACTCAACTGTGGGTACCTTTTGTCTAGATTAGAAAACAGATGAAAAATACGTCCTAATTGCTTATATATACCTGGTAGATCGTATGACTATTTCTTTTGCATGACGGTTTACGTCCTGATTCTTACCTGGATTAGGTTTTTCTAACAAAAATAAAAAAATCAATACTGGATTCAGTATTTGTCTAGGGCCAATGTTATAAATGGGCTTTTTAGTACTTAAGTGCAATATATTTTTCGGATTATGGAGAGAAAAAAAAGATTAAAATACGTCTGTGTTGAATAATTAATGTATTATTGTATGTTTAGTCCGAGTAAAATAAATAAAAAGGGAAAATTTATTTATGGCTCTTCTAAGTTGAGGACTTGAATGCAGAACTAATAATTTCTTCTACGGGTTTCTGTATTTTCTTTGGTTTTTTTTTTAACCCTTTCATCTCGGGGAAAAATGATAGTAATGACAACTCTTCTGGATGTTTTTGATACTTTTACTTGATATCAACTGTTGAAATGGTTATCCGTGGGGTCGATAGGAAAAAAAATAAATATATTGTAAAATCGTAACGAAGCGCCTTTTGTTGATTGGAATGTTTTGAGGAAAAATATAACTGGCTTGGAATGTTTTGATGAAAAATAATATTTTTTGACGCTTAGTAATGTTCAGCGTGGTGTTGTCTCAGAAGTTTATTATACACTCTTGTAGTTTTAATGTTATAATGACGCCTTTTAATTGAAGTTTTTTCTTTTAGAGCGTTCGCTCATTTTTATTTTTTCGCGTGTTTCTCTGAATTGCCTACGCCCGATCTTACGAGTCACGTGAAAAAAAAAGACTTTTTGGTAAAAAAAAAAAAATAAAAGTTTTTGGGCAGCAGCATTTTGGCTTTAATGCAGAATGTCGTGGTCCCTGGCCATCTGCTAGACTTTTAAGATTTTGAAAAGGCCTCTTGGGTTGGGTTTTTCTTAAAAGCAACGTCAAACATTGTATGATTGCTACTGCTAGCGTTTGCGGTCCGTCCAAGTTGCTAATCATGCAATCCCTATTGCTTCTTTTAGTTTACTTCAAAAGACAATTTTTTTGCACAAGAAATAATGTAAGGATACATGTTATTAGACGATCATGGTTGCGTCGTTGATTTTCAGGATAAACAAAAACTGTTCAGCTACGAGAATTGAAAAGACTTCTTATTCGCAATGAGTAGACGCCTTTTCCCTCATTAACATCGTGAATTTGACTATGGCTCGGCTGTTGCCTATCTTTCATTATCAACGATCAGCATGTTCGGTGGGACTTCAATTTTTCATCAAGTTTCACTTTCTGAAGATCGCCGGTTGAAAGCAGATAAGCTTTTTCTCCATTACTTTCTATTCCTCCTATTGTGTTAGACCTCGATGCTTTACTTCCAAGATCCAAACTAGTTTACTTCTTTTTCAAACTGTCTCAGTGATTTTCGAACTGGTGTTCATGTCGTCTGATTAATTGACTTAATTTTTTCGTTATTTTTTCTGAAATCTTTTTGGACTTTTGGTAATTACCTAGGTAGGAAACCAATCCATAAACACATACAAAAATTATACAGCCAACAGAAACATAAATGGCAAAAGCGGATTGAGTCTGAGATCGACGAAATACGCAAACAGTTAGGTAGACTTAAGAAAGAGTAACAAGGCCCGAAACGAATGCAACTGCATCTAGTCAGATTGGGGTCACCGATAGATAGATAGACTCGGTATTATCTGTCTACTGGTGTTATCTTTACATTAACCCTTCTTAGTCAACAAAGCACTAAGAAGAACACTTCATCAAAGCAGAACAAACGCCCCAGGGACTTATTTAAGAAGATTAAAACACACACCAGACATGAGCAGCACAATCAACACATTACACAATATATGGACACATTAAAACAAAGGTTAACTGCAAAAACACAACGCCTGAAGAGATACAAAACATGCACTCAGCGAAAACAGCAGAACAAGTTATTCGCAAATTCGCGAATTTGAGATTTGAATATCGCGCCATTGCTCATAATAAGGGAAGCTAGTCGTTTGGGTAACACACGCGATAGCTGTTGGATGCTATTAAATGACGTGTTTACATTAGCGAGCTCAAATTACAATATGACATAAATTCAAATAAAAATTCATAGAAAAGTAACTTACAAACGTATTTTAAAAATTTCTTCACCCTTTTATCATGAATAAAACCACCTGACATGTTACTATTTTTATTTTATTATGAACTTTCATGTATAAATACTGAAAAACTTTTGAAACTGCGTATTTCATTATGGTGACATTATTTAACGATTTCTATTTTTCTTCAAAAAAAGTGAAATATATTATATAAAAATGAAATGAATGCTATAAACCACCAAATATCTACGATTTACACTAAAATGTTTGGTCCAAAAAAGATCATTTATAACTCTACAAAAAAAATTTTCCCCGAGTTATCAAAGAAATCACTTTTTCCTACAAAAAAAGGCGTGGCCTAATATGGTTAATTACTAAAATCAACAAACCATCACCTATAACTTTGACACACAAACGCCAACGTACTAAACTAATCTGGAAATATAAGCTGTTAACTTGCTAACATGCAGCGCAGTGCATAATATTATCTTAGAATACAATTTCTTCAATCCTTTAATGTAAACTTATATCAGTGTAACAGAATTTCTTTGTCTAACCCTGTGTCATTCATCTAACAACAATTATTAATTCCAGAAAGAAATTTTTGTCAACTCGCATAACATATATTTGTGAGGAAATCACGTGTTCTAACACCCGTGGGCACAGAACTATAGTTCATCCAACAAGAGAAAAACAGGGTGTGTCACAGGAAGTGTCAGATTAGCCAATCAGAGAAAGGGGGCCTCATGGGCTTAATCACTTTTATCTCATGTCTCATTGAAGAAGTGCTTTATAATATTACAACAGAAGCTTTAATATTATTCAGTTGCTTTGCCTTAATTATAATTAAAAATGTTGTACCCTTCATAAAATTATCTTTTAACTTAATTTTATATATATCATTATTCGAGATTCCCTGGGGCTTTTCTTTCCTGGAGTCAAAAGCGAGGAGAGGGGGGTGGTAGCTTCGCATGGAGACGCTTCGTTTCCTTCTTGAACAATTGTTCGAACGCAAAAAAAAGAAACTTGCGTTGCCTTGGAATTTCTTCTATCAAAGCTGATGAGCTTTTAAAACACTATTTTCTTGTAAAGTAGCAAAATACGTTCCACTCAAATCTCCCTAGCCTGGCTGGGATCAGTTTTTCCTTGTTTGGCTGAAGAGTTGTTGCACGGGCGTCGCCATTACAAATTGACTTGTGCAGCCGCTGAAGGAGAGATCCCACAAAGCATTGCGGAGGAGTGAGTAGTCGATATCAGACCGGAAACACACCCTGTTTAGCCCTGTTTTTCTCTTGTTGTATAGTTCCTTTCAAAACATCTATTTTTATACCCATAATTGATAATTAAAACCTTCTCTAAACATATATTATGAGAAACAACAGCTATAGCAATAACATTGTGGTTTATCTGCATTCTGAATCCAGTAATTAATTCCAATTTTTTTATATATATAACAGTTTCTTTATACAGTAAAACCCCGTTACAACGTACCTCACTTTAACGTAGATTTCAGAATAACGTACAAATTTCAAATCCCCGTCCCAAACGTAGATATTTTAATGCTAAAAAGTTTCAGAATAACGTACCTCACTTTAACGTACATTTCAGAATAACGTACTAACTTTACATCCCCTTGGTTAAATTATCCCTTCAGTACAACGTACATCATTCACATGTCTTGCACTGATTGGTCAATTCAGCCCAAGCGAAAGTTGCAAATGGGCCAATGGGCTAATTAAGTCGAGTTCATTTCTTTGATTGGTCCGTATAGCATATATAAACCCGAAAATCTCTGCATGCTACTCACTCTAGCATGTTCGATTGTCGATTGTTGCATGCTACTCAGTCGGGATCCAATGATGGGACAAAAGCAAAATGAAATTCAGAGCGATCAGGAAGAAGAAGATGAAAATGGCCATTTAGAACCAGAGGTAACGGCCGTCTCAACTTTGGTAGCAATGGAGGCTATAAAAAAAGCTTACGAAACTATTTTGCACAGGATAGCGGTGACCAGAAACATTTAACTTCACAATGTCAGATATGGAGGAATTTTTGGGGAGGCAAGTTGTAGAAAGAAAGCAGACGGCCATTACAGATTTTTTTTTAATTAATGTAATACTATATACTGTATATGCTATAGTGTATTCGTATTGAATAAAATAAAATGCATTCATGTATTCTTATGTTTTTCTATTAATATATGTATTTTTCACAAGCCCCCCCCCCCCTAGTTTCAGTATAACGTACACCTCAGAATAACGTACAAATTTCCAGGTCCCTTAAAGTATGTTGTAACGGGGTTTTACTGTATAGAAAGAAAGAACTTCGATTATGACTCTCATATTTACAGCCTGTCAAAGCGATGGGTATCGGGAGCACATGTCCTTGTTCGCTGATTGACTTTGCTGGGAATGCGCTTATTGGCTGGCTAGGATTGGTGTCATGGCGGCGTCGTGGCGGGTACTCAGCGAAAGGCACATGTTTCGCACGTGTTCCGAAACACACAATCAAATGGATGCATATTTTGTAAATGACGATGACAGAGCACAGCATGAAATATGGAAATATGTAAATGTTGTGCAAAAACTTTTAAAACAAGGAAAACTCTGAATCAGCATCTACAAAAGGTGCACTCAGTCGAGCCAAAATTAAAAAAAAATAAAGCTGAGCTGAGATGCCCGCTAGAACATTGTGAATTTTCCTGTGGAGCATATAGTGAATTGCGAGACCACGTGCGTGAAATTCATAGAATTCCTGTATGCAAACGTACTCTTACATTTCCTTGCGTTGAAGGTAAGATATTACGTTATTTTTCTGGATATATTATTAATTATTATGTCATAATCTTGGTATAACATTAGTAATCAGGGGAAGGGGGGGCACGTGAGTAACATTAACCACTTCGTAGGGGAGGCATGAGGATTTAAGTAAGCTAATAAGGGAGGGAAGGGTATCGCTTACAGAATAACGGTGTTCGCTCCTGTTCCCCCCCCCCCCAGGTTGAAAGATAAAAGACTACAGAAAAAATTAAAGTTTGTTTTTTATAATTTAGGCCAGCAGGGAGTGAGTAAATAATATGACTGACTGGATCAAAGGTTTAATCTTGATTAGGATAAAAACACTTTAAAGCCGATTTTCAACACGAAAACACCTATTCAACCAAATTTATTGTAACTATATAGCAATTACAAAAGAATTAAAAGTAAACAAAAAGTTAATTAAAGTAAAAAAACAAATAAAAATGACAATAAGAAAATGTAAATTATTTTATACACAAATTTTGTCTGAAAATAATAAGAGTATATTTATAATTCCAAACAAAAAATAACATTTAAGAGGTTCTACCATGGTTCTACTCCCGCTGCTTACATCATCCCCTACTTTGTCAAGTGACATCAAAATATTATCATTAACTTCAGAGGCTGGACCAGATGATTCTTCTGATTCTGCTGAACCTCAATCATCATTGATTGTTAACTGCAGAACCTCTTGAATAATGTTATTTTCTCTGTTTGTTTTTGTTTGGAATTATTTACTCACTTCCTTCAGATCTAAATTAGTTTTTTAACTTTACAACTTGGGAGTGGGGGTAGGGAAAGAGGAGAGATAGCCTTCACTCCCTTATCTTAGCAAGGTTAAATTCGCAACCACTCCCTACGAAGCGGTCAACTCTCATGCCCCCAAATGTAGTACTATTTATTAAAAAGAATTCAGTTTATGAAACATTCGTGGAATCTTGGAACGTAATCTTGGACACCTATTATGTCATCTTTCCGAATTTTTTTCATACTGTATTTTTATTAGATATCATAAAATGGAAGGATGAAGAAGAAAAAATCGCTGGAAGCATGTTTGTGTTAGAAAGACGAGCCACAAATACTCTTAAAGGAAAAAAGAGTTGTTATTCATGCACAAGATCATGAATTTTTACCTCCCCTGGTACAGGGAAGTGATACAGGGAAGCGAAGGTTGAAATCACAGGGATCATGTAAGATGGGGAAAAACTGTACTGCTCGTTTAGAGGTAGTTGAAGATTCCGAAGCCACCCTAAATATAACGTATTATTCAACACATCTTGGACATACAAATGATCTTGGTTACTTGCGTATGAGTGCTTCTGAAAGGACCAGCATTGCTGGTATGTAGATTGGTAGGATAGGAAGATTATCAAATTCAACACATTGCTAATCTATCTATATATATAAAGAAGGATGTTTGTAGGTGGGTGGATGGGTGGGTGAGTGGGTCAGTTTGTATGTTTTTTTATACAAATCTACAGTTTTATTCCGATCTTGATAAAATTTCGCATACATGACCTTCAAAGCATGAGGAAGGTCACTGCCTACCTCAGATTTCGGAAAAATAATAAATATCGATAAAAAATCGATATTCATGGTTATAGCAAGGCATATTAATGAGAAATATCTCATGACCAACAATGCAAGGCAAAGTAGTACAACAATAGGTATCAACACTGGTATCAGCACGCAATTCACAAACACACTGCATGAACCAACAATATATATCTCATGACCGACAATGCAAGGCAAAGTTTGTGCAACAATAGGCCCATTGTGTTCGCATCAACAATGGTATCAACGCGCAATTCACTAATAACAATGAGCACAGAATGATGATGTAATGTTAAAGCAATCTTTCCAAGAATTATAATAATGAACATAAAATGATGATGTAATATGGATAAGTTTCAATTTGTAACAATGCATAGAATTCCTGTTATTCAGGCTTTTCTTTGAAAAGAGAGTTCTCAGTACTTAACAATTTCTTGAAAATCTTTGAAAATGAACAGTAACTGGAGATAATGGAGAGTTAGCAGACTATTGAGAAAGAGCAGAAAGACGACAGGAATCACTCCTTTCGCTCCGTGATGTATTGAGCAAATGGGAAGCAAGTAAATAGAAGAATCGGCGACCGCTGGACTGCACAAAGTGATGAATGGCCAAGTTTTGCTTCAACACATCGAGAGAAGAGTGGAAATTGCAACAACACTAAGTATACATCTGAGGTAAGATTACGTGAGTAAGAAATTATTTAGACTAGCAGTGGCATCCTTGGAGAAGTCCAGCCATTGTGAGCCTTTAAAAAGATTTTTTTCGAATTTTCATTAAGAATTTTTACTGTAATAATTCTAAGCATTTTCATGTGTTTATTTTTAAGATATTGCAAAGTTTAATTTAATTTTTTGTGATTGTTCTGTTTACATCCAAGTGTAATTATCCCGGGCAACGCCGGGTACCTTTGCTAGGAAAAGTTTGTGCAAGTGTAACTAGCAATGGTATCCTTGCAGAGGTCTATCCATTGTGCAACTTCCATTAAGAATTTTTACTATAATCATTCTCAGCATTTTTTTGTGTTTATTTTTAAGATATTGCAAAATTTATTCCATAGTTTTTTTGCTCTGTGTTGTATTGATTGATTTATTATTTAACCAATTGGAAGTTATAATTTAATTTTTTGAGATTGTTCTGTTTACCTACAAGTCTAATTATCCCGGGCAAAGCCGGGTACCTCTGCTAGTTATTCATAAATGTCCATTTTACAATGCAAAATTTATTCATTTAGAATTAGCCGAAATTTATTCTTTTAGGGACATCTTCAGATAGGTTACAACTGATTTTTTAATTTATTACAATATAAATATTTTAATTTTGAATATTTGTCTATTCATTGTTAATGTTTTTTTTCCGGTTAAATTGTTTCTTTTTGAGATTCAAGGTTAGTTTTTTTTTTTTTTTTTTTTTTTTAGTTTTGCTAATTATTTTATTTTGTAATTTTATTAGTATATATGGTATTGTCTTTTATTAGGTTTTAATTATATGGTATAGTTTTCGTAATCTTTTGTTTTTTGCTTAATAACTCTTTTATTTTTTTCTCTTTTAGTAATTGGTTGAAAAATAAATTGCTGTCCACTATTCCATATTATTTAAAATTTCTTGTGGATAATATTTGTTTAACATAAATATAATTTAATTTTCAATGATTATTATTTCTCTCTTATTTGAATAAATTTTATATTGGAAAATGGACCTTTATGAATAATTAACAATATACAATATACAACATGAGATATACAGGGTTTAGTTTGGTAACATGGCAGATACAAAGGGTTTGGTAACATGGCAGATATTTCAAAGCTGCCAGGTAGACGAGATCTGATGAGTGTAGTTTATATTTAATAGAGGGGTGGGGAATTCATTGCCATACTCAAATTTGACTTTGACCTCCAAATTTAAGGTCATCCATTTGCTAACTCGAAAACTATTAAAGATACAGAAAAATTTCCAATTGCTATCCTGTAGGGGAATACCACATTAGTTTAAAAACAATTTTTACTCACACCCTTCACCTTGAAAGATTTTGCGAAAATGGGCGAGAAAGAGACACTCTAGGTCAGGTTGGCTGGGTTTTTAACACATTTGAACTGCAGTGAAGCACACCGTTGGGAATTTTTCTATTCTATCTCTCCTACCAGCTTTGAGAAATCTCCCATATTGCCAGACATTTTAGACACCATGTATAATGAATCAACACTAATTCAACTAATAATTAAGAATAAATTTGATTCTTCTTGCAGGCAAAATTGCTGAAGGAGTGAACCTGCAACGTATCTTAGATGATATACGCGACAGAGTCCGGTGTCATGCGGCTGCATCTTGTAACTAGAAGGGACTTAAACAACATTATTTGAGACTTCAAACTGCAGTATGAAGATCGCAATCATGATGCCGATTCTGTCAGTTTGGATCTCTGGGTTAGAAGAATGAAGGAAATAGTTCTGATTTTTAAGCAACAAGGTGTTAAAGATGAAATGGAAGATAGATTTGAACTGAATGATTTTATATTAGCCATAATGACGAATGCACAAAGTCACTTTGCAAAAAAGTTTGGAACTGAAGTCATATGTGTGGACTCTACTCATGGAACAACTGCTTATGATTTTTACTTAACAACTATTTTGACTGTGGACGAGTTTGGACAAGGAATTCCACTTGCATTTTGCATTAGCAACAATCAAACGACGCAAACTCTAAGTGCGTTTTTCAAGGCAGTAGAAGAAAAGATAGGGGTTTTGAAGACAAACATTTTTATGACAGATGACACAAACGTCTATATAAATGCATGGTCAACTGTAATGGAACCACCAAAAAAGCATCTTTTGTGTGCAAGGCATATGGATAAAAATTGGCGAGGCAATCTAAGAAAGGTTAAGGGAGAAAATTTAATGCGAGCCAGTGTGTATCGAGTTTTGCGAACTTTATTAGAAGAAGATGACCTAGACAAATTCATGCATTTGCAACAACAAATTTTAGACGATTTGGGGAAAGAGGATGCAACCAGCGAATTTGCCGCCTATTTTAAAACTCATTATGCCTTACGGCCTGCAGTATGGGCTTATTGTTACAGAAAAAGCACTATTGTAAACACCAACATGCAGCTTGAAGCCATGCACCGAGTCTTAAAGTACTGCTACATGGATGGAAAGCAAAACAGGCGAATCGACAAACTTTTAGGACTCCTCGTGAAGCTTGTAAGGGACAAATGTTTTGAACGAATGGTAAAACTGTGCAAAGGAGCTGTGACCAGCAGAATTGGTAAGATATAAGCCAGACATACTTCAGCGACAAGCATTCCTTCTTCAGATATAACATGTTTAAATGAAGTTTTCAGAGAAGAAATAAAATGTATGTATGAAGTGAAATCCCAAACTGTGAGATACAAGGTGGAAGAAATTAATGGTAGCAAAATGTGTGGTAAGTGCAGCCTTCTGTGCCAAGAGTGTGATATTTGCATCCACAGCTACAGATGCAATTGCACAGATAATCTGATTCACTATAATATTTGTAAGCACATCCATTCAGTTGCATTTAATTATCACCAGTCAGTAAATGCCAATGTTGACAATTCGTTGGGGGTAACTGTAGATGCTGATGAATTTTTAATTGTGGAACGTGCTGTAATTGCTGAAACCCAAGATGAACTGAAGAAATTGCAAAAGGAAGTTTTAAAAAAGACTGATGCTCTCAAGTGTCAAATGAAGACCAGAAGCTACAACGTTAACCAGCTGCAGCACATAAATCATGCATTAGACTATGCATTAGGTCAAATATTAACAGAATTCACAAATCAAAAAGGAACATCTGCAAAAGGACCAGAGAAGAAAAAGATAAAAACTCAGCGTTCTGGTGGTTACAAATCAACGAAGAAAAGGAATGCTAGCAGCAAATTTGATACTGTTTTGTCTAAACCAACACTTGCAGAAAAAAATAACATTAAGCAGTTACTTGGAAACAAAGAAAATCTTGTTCCAGTTATTCATTCTGGACTAGATCATATGTTTTATTTGATAAATAATGAGCCAAATAATGAACCACACAGTTTTTTATTCCTTAATTTTATTTTAATTGTAAACTTAATTATTAATATCATATCTCTGATCCTGATAGAATATCTGAATGATGTTTATATTCCATTAAGGTTGGTTTATTTTTCTTCCTTTCACTTTCTGAAATCTAATAAAAATAAAGCATTTTTCAATAATTCTTTAAAATTCTTTTATTAACTCAGCACAACAAATAAGCAAAACTTAAGAGACAACAAAGATTTCCCTCCAAAATACAAACTGTAAAATTATAAAAATAAATAGAAATTTAGAAGTACATACAATAATATAAATTTTAGAAATTATGAAAGTATTTTATGTATTTTCATAATTTTACAACTTGTGTTTTGAAGGGAAATAATCTGTTGTCCTTTAGTTTTCTATATTTTGTGGCCTACCTGTTCATTTCCTCAATTCATAAAAACTTTTTTATAAAAATAGACTTAAAAACTCATGATTCGAAAATATATGTTGAAATTTAAAAAA
>JAHWFO010101283.1:712964-734695 GCA_023313115.1 Rhysida immarginata | reverse complement strand
CAACTCAATCACAAATGTTCAAATCTTGCATGATCTGAGAAAAGGAGTAAATACCAATTCTATTATAGCAGTAAAATTAAAGTTTTGCGAATAGACTACACACTCTATGAAGTCTATTCTTGACATGGTTTGATGCAAACCCCCAAATTACTATTCCATACCGAATGGCCTATATAATAAGGGTAATAAATAATTTAATAAAAAAAATTGCTACACCTAAAACGTGAGGTCAAGTTATGAATCACGCCTAATTTAAATAGTGCATTCTTGCACAATCTGTCCACATAGTCACCGAAGATTAGCTTAGGGTCATGAAATACCCCTAAATCTCGAATACTTTTAACCCTTTCAATCATTTCTCATTGACAGTATAAGAAAATAAAATAGGTTTAATTTTCTTAGTAAAGGTAATAACCGTAGTCTTACCATTATTAAGAAGCAGCTCATTATCTAGGCACCACTTAGAAAAAGTATCAACTTTGACCGGTAAAATATTACAATCAGACCGTGTGATAATCTGCTGGAATAGCTTTAAATCATCTGCAAACATGGAGACTTAGATATCCTTGTTTGCAAACATCCCCAGGATATCATTAACATAGATGTCGAACAGTATTGGGCCCAGTCAGCTTCCCTGAGAAACCCCTGTTAAAATGCGAAAACAAGAACGAGAAATAAAATTTCCCATCTTAATGCAGGCTGAGCGATCAGATAAATAAGAGGAAAGCCAAGCAAGCAAGGAACCCCCAATTCTATACCATCTTAACTTAGAGATCAATCTGGCATGGGGCACCATTTTGAAAGATAAAATTGATAAATCAAAATAAATGGTATCAAGTTGCTCATACTTGTTGAAGCATTCTTTAATTTCAGTGACAAATGGAACAAGATTAGTCCGGGTAGATAGCCTTCGTACCCATGCTGCTCAACAGCAATCATTTGTTGAAAATAGAAATAAATACAGTCAAAAACAAGATGCTCTAAAATCTTGGAAAAGTGAGTTAATAAGGACACAGGTCTATAATTGGATTTAGGCTAATGGATCCCCAGATTTGAAAATAGGACAGATCATTGAGGTTTTCAAACTGATGGGAAAAATACCTTTATCAAGACTTTTATTGAAAATACAGCAAAGAGGGGCTGCAATAATTTCAGAACAACCTTTTATGATAAAATAGGCAAAGTGTCACTGTGATACGAGCACGTTAATTTCCTACCTTTGATCGTACGCCTGACTTTGTCGAACTGAAAAACAATTTTATTAAGGTTAAAAGGATAACCGTCGGACATGATGTTAAAATCGTTAGACTTAAGCATAACAGTTAATTGAACAGATGAAAACTGATTACAAAATTCCCAGAATCTATTTCCGTTAAGACTAAACTCTATTTCAAATTGATTCAGATAGACAGCATAATCTTCTTGAACTTTAATGTTTGAGTCAGTTCTTAGTTCTGTAAATTTACGATAATATTTCTCTTTGCGTGATTTCTTCCATTTGAGTGTGGTATTTTCTTTTCTTCCTAATAAGTTGAATGGTGTAAGTTTTCTTTTCTTCCGTACTAAAGCATTTGGGGTAAGTTGGCCGCCCAAAACAATTTGGAATAATGTAAACAACAAAAAACAATTTCCAGGAAAAGATAATAATTTAAACTTCATTTTAAATAAGAAGTCTATTTATTTCAACTTAAGTTTTATCTCTGTTGTTTGCTCCTATCATCATTGTTACAGCAGCAATGAAACATTTCTTTCAATAGTAGAATTATGATTACATACTTATTAATTAAAATGAATTCTATTATAAAGCTCTAGCAAATCATTTAATAGTTGTTGATTGTCTGTTGCAAATTATTCTAAGAACACGTCTCCACAGACAATGGAGAAATATATTAAAAGCTTTGAGCATTCATTGCAATGCAACTGTTAAAATTATACAGGCATTTTAACTTTTATATCACTGAACACACGAAAGTATTAAAAGCTGTATTGTTATTCCTTTTTATTGCATTTTTTTTTAAATGTTGAGCTAATATCATTTAATTGATGGTTGATTCACTAAAGAGTTCACAGAAGTTCCTCTTTCATCACTTCATTTACGATTTACTTATTTAACAGAATTATAAATGAAATATACTTCATTTTCTTCATAAGTAGTTTAAAAACAACTACTTTATTTTCTTCATAAGAAGTTAATACTTTATTTATAATAAATAGAAATTTTAATTATTTGATCTGTAACTGTTTTAATGTGGGTTAGAGGTTTTTTTTGGCCTAATTCTTTAGAATAATCACAAAATATCACTGTGACTAGCGAATATTCAGTAATAATATGGCTATTGCATAATATCTACTGTTGAATGCGATTTTTTTTATAACATATCGCATTACGTGCATCTTCTGCCTCCTTGAGAACACCTATAGTATCCTCAATTATCTCGAAAATTGCAGTCTTCTTTTGAAAAGCGTTGCTGTCAATGCTCATTATTAGTATGGCTTCTTATATTAACTTTATAACAAACACAGTAATTAATATATTGAGCAATAACGTAAATTTTTTACATTGTGACAAGTCACGTATTTAAATTGGGGGAATTTACAAGGGCCCAATGGGAATTTAATAATTTTATATTTTTACTAGCAATTCTCTAGTGTTTGTTTGGTTATGTTATTACCAGCCTAATTCCTTGTGATTATTTTTATAATTACTATTTTGATATTATTTGTTTAGAATTAAAAGATATTATTTCTTTTATGTAAATATTCATTTCATTACTTCGATATCAACCCTGTTGCGTCAACAAAGCGAAGTAACAGAGTGAGATGATCGCTGTTTGCATTGTTGTTAGGAGAAATTCTTGGAAGATGAGGTTCTTGTCATTCATCAATTGTTGTGTTAACGTGTTGTTTTTTTTATTGTAGAAATTAAAGTTTTTTTTTTGTGTGTGTACCAAAAGTTCGGACTGAGAGGACGTTTTTTTCGTTTTGAGGAGAAATAGCGATAATGGCGTCGGACTGTAAAAATAGAACGTGGCTCTTTCTAAGTTGACATTTGTGTATCATTGAACATCAGCAAGTATAACATTATTGATCAACATTAGCTAATGTATATGTTATAAAAATTAGATTGTTTGTTTCTTTTCGGCCAAGGGAAGGAGTTTGTGAAAGGACGTTTCAGATGCGGCGTTGCTACCTTGAGCGGAGCGTTCAAAGGGAGTTTTCATTTGGCCATCCCGATGAAAAGTTGCTCAATGCACAGGTATCACTGTTGGCGCAGTATTCGAATTTCTCCGATTGCCATATTGATGTCGTCGAATGGTGAGTGAAATTTTATTTTACTGCTCTTCCTTGTCCATGGAACTACGCAAGGGTCCACTAGAACAATAGATGTGCAACAGATGACGATTATCGGTGCAAGCTATTTGTTCTCGACTAATTCGCGCAATTTGAGTGTTACAGTAGGGTAATTCCATATGAAATCAACACACAAAAGAAATATTTTTTTCCTCACTTTCTCAGATTTTGATGATTTTTACGTCACAGGAAGATATCATAGGAAGATGTAAAAATACAAAATTTCAACCTTCTAGGTTCATTAGTTTTTGAGTTTTTGCGATTTGAAATTTCGAATTTTTGGCAAAAAATCGCATACTATACTTTCTTCAATTTGATATATCTCGGCTCCTGATTGACCTAGAGGCATGGAAATTGCGTCATTGCAAAGTACATGTTTTGGGCTTTTCCTAGATATACAACTCGATACGGGATGTACTAAAAAGTTTTTTTGAAAAATTGATTTCAAATTTTCAAATACGAATTTCTCGAAAAAGGGCAATTTTAAAATTTTCAAAAAATTTACTTATGTAGGTCAGACCTTTATAAAGATGCCGTGAAAAAATAATTTTGGGATCGTAATAGGATCGGGTGATACAAGTAATAAAAACATTCATTGATAATGCGAGAAGGCACAAGCATCACACTACGAACAAAAATAATAAGTATTTGGAGTGTCAAACTTTTGACAAGAATTTAAAATTATTGTAAAAAGATTTAAAACTGTATACCCTGTTGTGAAGTGCAATGTAAGAGAGAAAAAGCATAGAGCAGTTCACAATAAAGGTCAAGTTATGACAAGTTAGAACATGTTTATCAGCTAATTCGCTGTCTGCTGTGCACCAGACGCTTGTTCATGCAGTTCAGTGCTTTGTCAGTGCTTGTCGTGAAACGTTTGTATTGAAACCATACATGTCACGCTTGTTTCTTTTCATGTCTTGTTCAGTTTAAAGTGCGCACTGTTGACTTTCTTTTTCTTTTTCAGAGACAAGAGTGCTGACTGCGTGATAGTGCGAGTGAATTTTAAAATACTGCAAGTGAACATTATGTGATGCTGTGAATAAAGATGGGATATGAGTGAATATTCTTTTGTGCATGTGTGAAGTTTGTTTCTTGTTCTAAATAATACAAGTGACACTTTCTCGACATGGATCCCGGAAAGAAACCGCAATTAGACTGTTGCAATCCATTTAAGAAACCAAAACATTATCATGTTCGGAGAGGGCTTAGATCTACATCATCTTGGATGCGTGTACTGGTCCCTGAAATGACTGAGAATAGCCGTGTATGTGACAGTTGTCGGAAGGAACTAGGCAAACTTATGGCAGCGACTACAAATGATACTGATGAAGACAGTTGGAAAGCTGGTGAAGATGTGTCTCATATTCAAAAAGTGTGCGAAAATGAACAAGATCCAAGTGTGTCTTTTACCTCTCAGTCTGTACAGGCATTAAATAAATCTTTGCAAAAACTGGGTGAGTCACCCATTCACCGAAAAAAGTTGCAGCTTAAAAAGTATTCTACCAAAAAGGTAAAACAAATTAACACATCTTTGAAGCACAATATTTTTACTTCAGCAGAATCGGATACTTGTTCGGATTCGGATGATGATCTACTTGACCAGTTGAAAAGTGAATTTCAAAGTCTTTCTAGAAAACAGATGATGATGATGTTGATTACAGCAATGCCTGAAACTTGGAGCATTAGACATATCACAAGAGAATTCAATGCTCCAAACTATCTAGTGTGCCAGGTGCGTCAACTTCTAAAGCAAAAAGGGATTTTATCGACGCCAGATCAGAAACCGGGTAAAATTCTTCCACCAGAAAACGCACAGGCCGTCAAGGAGTTCTACCAAAGTGATAATGTTTCAAGGGCTATGCCAGGCATGAAAGACTGTATTTCAGTAAAAGACAACAGTGGACAGAGAGTAAAAATTTCTAAACGTTTGCTTTTGTGTAATTTGCGAGAAGCATATCAGTTATTTAAGGAACAGTTCCCTGATATGAAAGTAGGGTTTTCTAAATTTGCAGAGCTTCGCCCAAAAAATGTTGTGTTAGCCGGAGCTAATGGGACACATACTGTCTGCGTCTGTATGATACACCAGAACGTGAAGTTAATGATTGACAATGCTAAATTACAAACCCTCACGAATGGATCCATAATAACTTACAAGGACTGTTTACATCTCATGACGTGTGAGCCTGTGTCTCAAGACTGTTCGTTAGGAACTTAAGATTCGTGCCCAGGAACTGATGTCATTAAAACTCTGCTGGAAGACGCACTAGAGGAGAACTTAATTGAGACTTTGACTTTCCGTCAATGGTTGTCGGTTGATAGATGTACATTAGAAATTCTTCAGAAGCTTTCACCAGAATTTATTGAGCTCCTCTGCCAAAAATTATCTGACCTTCTGTATCATGACTTCATAGCAAAGCAACAACTTCTCTTCTTCAACCATATTAAAGGTGAAATTTCTGAAAATGAATTTGTTGTTGTTTGTGACTTCGCTGAAAATTACGACTTTGTCGTACAAGATGAGGCACAATCATTTCACTGGAATACAAACCAAGCTACAGTACACCCCTTCATTATTTATCACCGAAAGGGCGAAAAAATAGATCACTATAACTTGGTTGTCATATCTGATTGCCATAAGCACAATACTGTGGCTTTCTACTCTTTTCAGAAGAAACTTGTGGAATTTCTCAGAACTAAGCATGATACTGCCCCTGAGAAAGTATTCTACTTTTCGGATGGTTCAGCTGCACAATATAAGAATCGTAAGAATTTCCTAAATGAAAAAGACTTTGGAATACAGGCTGAGTGGCATTTTTTTGCTACAGCCCATGGCAAAGACCCATGTGATGGTGTAGGAGGCACTGTAAAGAGGCTGGCAAGAAAAGCAAGCCTTCAACGCCCATTTTCAGATCAAATCTTGGAACCATTACAACTTTATGAGTGGGCAAAGAAGAGCATCTCAGGGATTGAATTTGTATTTGTTACTCAATCAGAATATGCAGCGGCTGCTGAATTTCTTAAAAACCGTTTCGAAGATAATCGTGGAATTCCAGGAACACGAAGACTCCATGCCTTTCTTCCCCGTGATAGAAAAAACATAGTGACTAAGCCATTCTCCTTCTCTTCCACATCTAGCGTACACCAGCTAGTGATATCCACAACACTTCCATTCAGTAAAATTAATGTGTATGTGACTACAGTTTACGAAGGGAATTGGTGGCTCGGATATGTAGTCGATACTAATGAAGAAGACGATCAGGTTAAGGTACAATTTTTGCATCCTGCTGGGCCATCTCCCTCATTTTCTTAACCGAATAAGTTGGACATGTTGTGGGTTTCATTGCAAGACATTCTGTGCCCAGTGAATCCAGTGACACCCACCAGTCGTGTTTACTGTCTCCCTGCTGATGATGTCCAAAGAACTTCCACAGCTTTCCATAACTACATTTCTTCAAAATAGATTTTAGCTAGGTACGTAAAACGGTCTTTTATAGATGTACTAAAGATATAGATAAGTAGTCTGATCTAACTGCCAAATGTTGCAGTGCAAGAAATTTCCAGTGTGCACCTTTGCAAATCATTTAAACAATTATCAACTAGGTCTAGTGACTTCACATGTATTTTTTTTTTATTCACACCAGTTCCGTTGAAGCCTGTATCTCCCGATCCTATTACGATCCCAAAATTATTTTTTCCTAACCTAGGTCTAACCTACATAAGTAAATTTTTGAAAATTTTAAAATTGCCATTTTTCGAGAAATTCGAATTTGAAAATTTGAATTCAATTTTTCAAAAAAACTTTTTAGTACATCCCCTATCGAGTTGTATATCTAAGAAAAACCCAAGACATGTACTTTGCAATGATGCAATTTCCATGCCCCTAGGTCAATTAGGAGTCGAGATATATCAAATTGAAGAAAGTATAGTATGCGGTTTTTTGACAAAAATTCGAAATTTCGAATCGCAAAAACTCGAAAACTAATGAACCTAGAAGGTTGAAATTTGGTAATTTTCCATCTTGCTGTGATATCGTCCCGTGATGTAAAAATAATCAAGATCTGAGAGGGTCAGTCTAAAACGGTGTGTTGAGTTGGTATGGACTGACCCAGTAATGAACATTGTGGTTAATGCGAAAATTGTAACATGTTTAGTTTAATAATTTGCTGTTAGTGTTAACATTACGAATATATATTTTAGGAGCGCTTGTAAGCAGTGAGTCACTGATTTTAAAGTTCAATAATCGTGAGACAGTGCAAGTTTCACCGTGGTTCCCTTGATCTTATAGGGGAGGTGAATCACTGAGTGTAGTAGAGGGTATACTTGTAGTTGGTAGTTAACTGCACGGGAATCACTGGCGGGGTTTCTGTGATTCTCCTTGCACTTCTCATTGAGAGTGAAGTTTAAAAGGATCATGTGACGCTCTCCAGCGTCATGCCAAGGCAGATAAAGGGAGGTGATGTCCCGTGTCAGACCCAACGTTATGGTACCCACACTGCGTTTTCATGATTATGATTATTGACAAAGGGAAAAAATCTGTTGCTCCTGCTAAGGCTTCAGTTATATATCTCGGAGGAAGTACTCAAGTTATGTGTATGCGATTGTAAGGAACTGCATGTGTTCCACGCGCCTGGTGGCGATTTGCATAGCGGTAGCGCATTAGGCTAAGGGGCCCCTTTAGGCTAGTGTTACTGTCTAGAGTTGTAACACAATTAGTCAGTAATATTTAATTTTTACCAAAATTCCGATTACAATTAATACTTAAATGTATTGGGCTGGTAATAGCAATAAAAGTAACGTTCTATTGTAAATATTGCTTGAGTAATTGCATAGTTGGTCTCACAACACCTCATTTCTCACAAATCAGTCTCGAACCCGTTGACGATCGCCTTCCGACACATTGGCTATGCTAATGTGGGTTCATGCATATATAATTAGGTGGGGGCTCATCACAACATCTGACCAGAGAAAAAATTTCCAGAAAAATGATTAATTTCAACTTCATAATAAAAAAACTGAAAAGTCTGTTCTATTTATATTGCTAGAGTACAAAAAATTATGTGAAATTATAATTCAATTTTTAAAATTTAATACGTGGAACACTATTAAATGGTAATAAACTAATCTTTTAATTCTTATTTTATAACCTGATCAATTTGTTTTGAAACGATTTCATTTCTAATAAAAAAATATATTATTGTCAAATTTTTTGATAAATTCATATCTAATCAACTCAAAAAACAAACCAGAAAACACATCGAAATAAAATTAATCAATTATTATTATTATTCTTGGTTAAAATTCATAAACGAAGAATCAGAAAACACAGATAAATACATTTTATTTACAATAATACATATAAAAATATTGAATAAGATAAGCAAAAGAAATACATATATTTTTAAGTTAATTTTTCTTCAAACAAATCGATTAAAAATCTTGTTAAAGTCTTCTCTTCTAATATCCATGTGAAACTGAAATAGAAAAAACATCATTTAGTAGTGTCATTCCAATTACAGATAAAAATCAATTTATATAGAATAAAATAGCAAATCTAAATACAAATACATTTCTTGAAATAAGTAAATAAAAAGTTTGTTTTCGTCTCTTCCTCTCACATGAACCTGAAACAGAAAATCATCAATTAGCAATGTTAACCTCAATACAAGTAGAAAAAATTTTAATTACATATATGATCCATCAATTAGACTGAACATGTACATAAAAACAGTTAACTCAAAATGCAGAATAACTTATAATTGTTCAAATATTTAATGCTAGCAAAGGTACCTGGCGTTGCCTGGGATAATTACACTTGGATGTAAACAGAACAATTTCAAAAAATTAAATTAAATTTTGCAATATCTTAAAAATAAACACATGAAAATGCTTAGAATTAATACAGTAAAAATTCTTAATGAAAATTCGAAAAAAATCTTTTTAAAGGCTCACAATGGCTGGACCTCTCCAAGGATGCCACTGCTAGTCTAAATAATTTCTTACTCACGTAATCTTACCTCAGATGTATACTTAGTGTTGTTGCAATTTCCACTCTTCTCTCGATGTGTTGAAGCAAAACTAAGTAAATCATCACTTTGTGCAGTCTAGCGGTCGCGGATATTTCTATTTACTTGCTTCCCATTTGCTCAATACATGACGGAGCAAAAGGAGTGCTTCCTCTGTCGTCTTTCCACTCTTTCTCAATAGTCTGCTAACTCTCCATTATCTCCAGTTACTGATCCTTTTCAAAGATTTTCAAGAAATTGTTAAGAACTAAGAACTCTCTTTTCTAAGAAAAGCCTGAATAACAGGAATTACATGCATTGTTACAAATTGAAACTTATCCATATTACATCATCATTTTATGTTCATTGTTATAATTCTTGGAAAGATTGCTTTAAAATTACATCATTCTGTGCTCCTTGTTATTGGTGAATTGCACGTTGATACCATTTTTGATGCAAACACAATGGGCCTATTGTTTTACAAACTTTGCCTTGCATTGTTGGTCATGAGATATTTCTCATTAATATGCCTTGCCATAACCATGAATATCGATTTTTTATCGATATTTATTATTTTTCCGAATACTGAGGTAGACAGTGACTTTCCTCATGCTTTGAAGGTCAAGTATGCAAATTTCATCAAGATCGGAATAAAACTGTAGATTTGTATAAAAAACGTACAGACCCACAAACATCCTTCTTTATATATATAGATAGATTAAAGAATAAAGAAACACCCACCCTGCTTTTTTCTGATATATTTATTTATTTAATTTTTATTAACACCTTGCTCAATGCACTGGCGGAGTTAAGCAACCTCGGGCGCGGCTAAGTACAGGTTGGGTGACCACCTGGAAATTTCTATCTCCCCCCGTGCTTCGTAGGGCACGTAAAGCCGTCGGTCCCGGCTGCTGTGACCACCTTGCAGCAGTCGTTATTATCATCCCCCAGAAATGGAGGTTGTGCGTAGGGCCGACCCTCCTGCCACATAAAAAATAAACAATGTCTGGAAACAAGCAGTCACCTGATGGTGGTGCTTGGGGCTAAAAGGCCGTAGGGCTTTTAAAGGCCAGTATATATAACTTATGTACAAAGGTCCTAAAAGGCTCGTAGACATCTCACAACAAAGATACGTAAAACTAAAATATAAAACACAAATGATCAAAATTTAAAATCAAAATTTCTCATCACAATAAGTCATTGATAACCAAATATCCAATTTATTTTTAAAGATATTCAATGTAGGGGATTCAACAATAGATTGAGGCCGCTTGTTCCACATATCTATTGCTCTGAATCTAAAATTATGCTAATTAAATGAATGACAGCATCTTTTTTTGACAGAGCAAATGCATTCAGAGCTCCCCTAACATGTCTAACTTTGTGTAGTTATATTTAACTGACTGTCTAACACAATACAGTGCGTCACAAAGCCCACTAACAAGCTTACTAGCTCTACGTTGAACCCCCTCAATGAAGTTACTATCCTTACCAAAAAGTGGTGACACAAAGAATTATTAAATTCTAATATGGCGTGATATAAGTATTATAAACCAATTTAAAAATATGACGAAGTAACCTTCCAAAAAATCTCTTGATTGAACCAATCATTTTATTGGCTTGATTAACTGAATATTTTGTATGGGCAGACCAGTCAAACTTGCCATCAACCAAGTTCCTTCTCAATTAAAGTTTTAGACAAAGTGTAGTCATTAAATTTATAACAAGTCGAGAGTGACTTTTTACCACAAAGTAGGATTTTACATTTGGCCAAGTTGATTGACATCATCCAGACTTCAGCCCATTGAGACAAATAATCAATATCTTTTGAACAACTTAACAATCCTCAACTGTATTAGCCATATTAAATAACTTAGTATCATCAGCAAATTGACTCAAATGAGAAGAAATATTAATATTTAAATCATAGACATATAAAATAAATAAAATAGGTGACAATACAGCCCCTTGTGGTAACCCTGTAAAAATAGGCTTCCAGTTTGAATAGTTATTATTTACCTCCACCCTAAAAACTCTATTATCAAAATAACTTAACAACCAGGTAATAGAGTTTATACAGTATAAGTTTATGTACAATTCTATCAAAAGCCCTTCCAAAAACAACGATAATAGCATCAATAAGATTAAAAATATCCAAACAATTCATTATATCACCATAGCTTGTAAGAAGATTGGTATCCGTGGATCTAGCCTTAAGGAACCCATGCTGGTTACCCCAATCAAAGTTATTATTTTTTAGAAAAACTAAAAGATTATCTAAAAACTAAAGTATCTTAAAAACAAGATTGGTCAGACTAACTGGTCTGTAATTCAAAGGATCAGTGCTATCACCCATTTTAAAAATAGGAATTATTGAAGATAACTTAAATTCATCAGGAACAATCTTTTCCTCGAATGATTTTCGCAATCACCAATTTCCAATTGAAAATATCCATGGTTTGCATCCAAAACACTGAAACATCTAGCTTTGCCAAATTGCGGTGGAGTCTCCGATGTATTAGGTAGTGGGTGATGATCCACCTTTGTAATTTTTTTCAGTTTTCTATAATCGACCACGAAACGGTAGGTACCATCTTTCTTTTTTACTAATAAAGCAGGAGCAGAGCATGGATTAGAAGTTTGTCGTATTACATCCTGACTTAACAATTCATCCACTAACTGATTGAGGAATAGGGAATACGGTAAGGAGCTTCGGCAATGGGAGGGGGGGTGTACAATATTTATTTCATGATAATGTATTTTACAGTGCCCTAGATCCATGTCGTGATGCGCAAACACATCATTATATTGATACAAAACCTATTCTAATTATCGTCATTTTTTTCTTTTCTAAATGTTCCAATTCATTTTTAACTATCTTTTTCTCCTTTCCAATGTCAATGGTATTATTAAATTTAACATGATCCACTTGGGCTTCAAATAATTTGTCCATATCTTCTCCTTTATGTACAACTAAAAGTTCACCTGAACAATTCATTATAGGAACAAGAATAGTATTTAACCAACCTTGTACATATGCATTAAAACCCAACAATCCTGACATATTAATTTCTCAGGGCTCTAATTTATGCTTAAACTATTTACTCAAGAGTTTGCCTTCAAATGCAACTTCAGAGAAAGGGGGAATTGAGATATTTTTTTTACAAGCAATCTGGAACAACCTCCATTATTTCCCAAACTGTGTCATAAGTTGGTTTTTGTTTTCATTTCTGTCTTTCCTACCATGCATCATCAAAAAGAATTTTATTAATTTCATCATTTAGTATTGCCCTTTTATAATATTTTGTCCATTTGAAGAACTGTAATATATAAATGAATGTATTATGGCTTGGAGCTCGAGATTTAAAAATTTATATCTTCAAAACGGAGCAAAACACGGTTTGAATTTATTGTATTGTTTTTCTGAAAGTATGTGTAAGATATTAATAATTTTATAACGAAAAAATACCCATCTTTTGAGAAATTTGCGTAAATTAAATACTTTTATTAAATGCAAAAATTTGTGCGTGCGTAATAATAATTTAAAATATTTTCCTATAGAATCTACAGTTAAAGAGCTTTCTAAGTAAAATACAATCGAAATTACAGTACTTCAAAGATGTGAAGTCATGTAGCAAACAAATCGTTTTGCTCCCAATACTTAAGCATGTATTTACGCTGTGTTATGAGACAGCTTCGATATTAGAAAAGCGATTCGTAAGCTGGTTTTACTTTCAATATCAGAGATGTTGAAAGTAGTCTAGTTGAGTCACTTGATTGCAAAAGCATCTTTAAAATGATACTGATTACGAAAATTCGATGCATGGGAAAACTTGAAAAGTAGATTGAAATTCAATAGTAAATTATCCGACGTTGATGGGAGTGGTACTTCCTCTATCGTTCGTCTGTGACTTAATCAAAGATGGTGGCACCGAAGCTGAGATTGATGATAATGATGACAAAGAAGCTCAATAGAAAGCTATACCGAATTGGTGGACAATAAAAACTCTTTAAATACACAGCAAAAACATTTATTTTCTATGAAAAATCCCCCAGAAAAATTTTTGTCAAATCATTATTTTCTCAAATTGTTACGAAGTTAAGGTCTAATTGTTACGAAAATTATTTTTTCTCGTCTGGTTTTTACGAAGTTTGGGAGTTTACGGAGGTCCCCAGAGAGACGTAAAAATGAGAATCCACTGTATATAATATTTTATTTATTTATTTGTAACCTTCCTCTTTGATTGTACCACCTTACATGAAGGGTGACTATGCATCCAAAATCAGTTTAATTGGACCACTCACCCTTATCTCAAATCAGCACCAGAATCCAATGTAATGAATTCAAAATCTGGCTAGCTCAACACCGATGCTCAAAAAAAAGATAATAAAATACACAATCACAGACAAAGTTTGGGTTCTTTTAAAATGGCAGGTTGTGATTTATTTATTTCAATAAGCACGGCAAGGATTAGAACTAAATAAACATTGAGATACAAAAATTAAATAGAAATCTTAAATCTAAGGAAAAGAAAGTGCATAGACCTTATCACAAAGAAGAAAGTTAATGCTAAATTCACCAGTTACTTATGACCAAGATAAATATGCAAAAATTCAATAAATGTAAGCGAAAACAATACATATTCAATGAGCTTATCTCAAGCTCTTCAATTGCCCTAAAGAAAGAGATAGTACTAATTAAAATTCAATTCTAAGAAAGTTCTCTCTAATTGTTCTGTATCTCACCTCTTTTTCATGACAACCAAAGAAATCTTACGTATTTAAGTTCTTTTCTACTTACAGTTGCGTAGCTTCAGACACCTGCAGACTTGTGATCACTTTTAATCCAATCTAATGCACAAAACACTTTTTGTCTCTAACAGGTAATAAAATATTTCAGTTGTCACATTGAAGCACAGAAAACACACCTGAAGATAATCCGGATCGATTAGTGAGTGAGTCCACTGGAGGTCTCATAGTGTCCCTACCAAGTTAAAAAGAAGATTTCAAAAATGTAATCGTCTTCCTCTCTCAATGTTAGGTTCCAAATTTTGCCAGTCGCTTGAAGAAACACTCGTTACTTGCTTCCATCCGCTCTGAAGAATGTCGGGGTTCCAATTTTCAATTTCCTAATTTCAATTACGAATGATGATTCTATAGCATATTAATTGCATACAGGTTCCTTTTATAAACAATTAGGAATTGTTTCTCATAAGTTCCACTTTACAATACTTAGTAGGGGATTTTTCCATATTCAAATACTTAATCGGGATGTTTGTCCTTATTTAAATGATGATGAGCCTGTACAGTCCAAAAATTAGAAGGAGAAAATAATCCAACTACTTAACTGGCTGTGAATTCACACAGCAGCCCTTTTCGTTAATATTGTTCTCTTCCAATTTCCAATTTCTAATCGAGTAAGAGAGCGCGCAGCCTTCCTCTAAACAACTCCTCAATAGGAATCATTTATACTACTATTTAATTAGTCCCTCTAATAATAAATCCATGATGAGCCCGCACGAGCCCTGATTTTGGGAGGAGATGCCACCAGATCACTTTGACGGGCTGCGAGTGTTTCACAGCCGCTTGATCGCATCTCGGCTGACCTTACCCTCTCAATCAACCAGGGCGGAGAGCCCTCAGCCTCCCACTGTCCACTGACTTGGCAGAACTCAAAGTTTCGCTTTCCCACGAGCTATTTATACTCAACACGCATCCAGTCTCCCTTTCCATTTCTCATTTTATAAAATTCCAAAGTGATTAAACCCAAAAAACAGCAATGATTTCAAATACCACATGAAATTCTTGACATAAACTATCTCTTAATAAATTCAATATTCCTATTTATCTAAGAATCTAATGACCAATATCGTGTATATCTATCAGGGGTGTTAAATCTGCGCCAACTGCGCCGACGTGCGTCAAACGATGTAACCAGCGCCATTGTGCTCCAAATGATTCATTTTAATATCTACTGCTCCAAACAGCCTTATTAGAGAGAAAAAATTATATTATAAAATAAATTTTAATTAAATATTAATAAACATGATTTTCGGTACTTATTTTCTTTAATATATTTGCAAAAATGATGTAACTAAACAAATTTCGTCACTTCCAATGCGGGGTGTTCGTCCGGTTCGTCGGCGTTGTATCTAAGCAACGGCTAAGGAAATGACGTATTTTCGCGCATTTTCTTCGTGCTCGTACACAAGTACACATGGCGTGTCGCTGAATAGGAAATTCACAAACGGATCCACGTGCGTTTTTTTGCAAAAAATTGATGCAACGATCAACAATGTCAATGAAAGGTTAGTACATTTATTTCAAATTCATTTTGTACAAACAGAAACCTTTCTATTAAAGCGTTTGCTATATTGTATATATAATATGAAGCATTTTATTTTCTTAAATCAATCCAACGAGAGAAATAATCAGTCAAAGAAACCTTTTTTTCTCTTTAAATTTCAATCTCAATTACCCGGCAGTAATTTTGATTACACGAATTAAATAAATATATAAACCATTTATTTATTAAATTTTAACCCTATTTGCATGAGCTATATGAACATGCGTTTGCGGACGTTAATCGTTTATCGCTAGTGAAAAAATATTAATAGAATTATTCCTTCTTTTCACAAAGTACTTATTTTTTGCCGAAATATTCGAATAGTCATTTAATTAAGACAATTTATATATTTTGTGGAAATGGGGAATAATTTCATTAATATTTTGTCTTTAGCGATAACCGCTTAATGTCCACGTCCAGTACCTGTATGGCTAGAAGCCGACGAGTTGAGTCTCTGATTGAACCTGGATTAACGACTGCTGTATGATGGTCAGAGCAGCCGGGGGGGGGGGGGTGAAGATCGTGAATAAATGCATAAATAAATAAATAAATAAATAAATAAATAAATAAATTTTGTACTGTATTAATTGAAAAATTTGATTTATTCATTGAGTTTCTTTTCGTAATTACTAATAGTATTTTTTTTTCTGTCTTTAGGTGTTAGTAGACATACTAAGTTTAATGTAAACGTTTTGGAAGAAATTGATTCAAATGGAGATTTAATAGGAAAATGGTGTATGCCTGGTACGAAACAGGAAGAAGCAATGTGTTGTATCTGTAATACAACAATTAATTGCAGACAACATGGTGTCTCAGCTGTGAAACGCCATGCGGCAAACATAAAACATGTTGATTTGTATCAAAAAAATAGAAAAGAAAATGGCGAATTAAAGAACCCTTTGCAACCTAGACTTAGTTTTAACACTCAAAGATGCGAAACACTTGGATTTGATGATACTGTGACAGCTGCTGAAACTGTTTTTTCTGTAGCTGTTGGTTGTAATGATATACCATACAGTTTTTGTGATACTGCAGGAAAACTTTTTTCTCGAATGTTTCCGGATTCAAAAATTGCAAGAGAGTTCAGCTGCAATCGTACGAAAGTTTGTGATTTCTGATGGCATTAAACCATTTTTAAAAGATGAGTTGATAAATGATATTCTCAAATCCAATGCATTTTTCACGATCCAAATAGATGAAACGCCAGTATCTGAAAAGCGAGTACAACAACTGGATGTAGCAATACGTTACTATAGTGAGTCAAGCAAAAAAGTTATAACACAGCATTTGGAATCATTTCACATTGGTCATGCAACTGCTGATAACTTACTTAAATGTATTGCACAAGCTTTGGAATTACTACCGGAGAATAAACTTCTTAGTTTCTATAGTGATGGGCCGTCAGTAATGAAGTGTTTGCGAAAAAAATTAACAGGCATTAACCCTTATTTATTAGATGTGTCATCTTGTTCTTTACACATGATTCATAATGGATTCGGACGTGCACTCAATGCATTTGGTGGAGATATTGAGACCTTGCTCATCGATATTTATTATTTTTTAAACGATCCCCTGTTCAGAGTGAAGAATTTTCTTCATTACAATTTCAACTTAGTTTTCCTGAACATGTTTTTGTTCGGCATGTTGAGTGCCGTTGGTTAACACTTGAAATTTCTTTAAAACGATTCATTGAACAATTCCCATGTTTAAAAGAATTTTTCCAGAAAGATTTAACATCTCGTTCAGAATCGTTGAGATTGAATAGAATTAAACAAATTATTTGTCAAGACAAAACACTTTTGGCCAAAGCTCTTTTTCTACAGAACGCCTCTGAATTGTTTACAGCTTTTTTGAAATTATTTCAGAAAGGCGAGCCTTTAATACACATTATATGATGAACTGTCTTCTCTCCTGAAACAACTTATGGGTCGTTTCTTAAAGTTATCTTCTTTTCTAAATAAAGATGGCTGCACTCTCAAAAGTGTTGATGTTGATTGCAGCGAGAACTGGCTCAAAGCTGTGGAAATTGGTCTAGATACCAGAAAGGAATTAAGCAAGTTTTACAAATGCTGAAAAAATCATTTGAATTAGGCACACGCTCTTTTTATATTGCTTGCACAAAATATTTACTGAAAGTTATCCCTCTAGAGAATAAAATTCTAATGAACTTGAAATGTCTTCATCCTCTTTTTCGAAACATTGTTAAGATGTGTAAAAGTTTTGGCTTCAGCCTTGCCAAATGTCATAGCACCAGGTAATGTCTCTGCTTTATTAGATGAATTTATTCGACTACAATGTGAGAAGATTGATTCATCTTGGTTTTTAAAGGACGAATCTGTTACTATATCTACTGAAATTTTGGGTGAACCAGATGTTATTCTAAATCAGTCTAAAGGTTATGTACGTCTAGATCATTATTGGAACAAAATTTTTTCTATCGAGGATTCCAGAGGAAATTTTAAATACTCTTTGTTGCCAGTTCTAGTGAAAGCTCTATTAAGTTTGGCACACGGGAATGCTAATGTAGAAAGAGGGTTTAGCGTTAATAAAAATTTATTGGAGGGTAGAAGTAGCCTAAGCATCTACAGTGTAAATGCTTTGAGGCAAATTAAATCCCATTTACAGAGAATTGAAAATAACATTGAAAACTTCACAATTACCAAAGCCATGTTGAAATCGGTAAAAAGCTCCAGAAAGAAATATTATGATAGGCTTCAAGCTAACAAAAATAGAACAGAAAAAAAGAAACCTGAAGAATCAAGAAATGAAGATGTCATTATGAGATTAAAAGATGAGGAATCAAATCTTAAACTTCAACTTAAAGCATCCCAGTCAATCTTAGGAAATGCAGAAAGTGCTATTGCAGACGGAATAAAAAGAAAGGAAATGAGTTCAGTTGAAAGTGGACAGATATTGCTCAGTGAAGCAAAAGTTCGCATTTCAACAATATTAAATAAACTTGAAAAAAATTTAAAAAATCAGCAACTAATTATCCATGGAAATGCAAAGAAGAAACAAAAAACTAAATAATTTTGGATTACATGCAAGGTAGTGAATTATAATTGTTAATATTTTATTTGTATTCAGATTATTAAAGATACTTTTTTTGCAACTTAAAAGATCGTTCACTCTTTATCTTCTACATATACAATGAATCTCTTTATCAAAAGATTCAATTTGTTTTCAGATTGGCATGATAACATTTATTTTTTACATTTAATTTTTTTGTATGAATATACTAATTCATTATCTCTTAAAATGTCCCCAAAATGAGTTTACTTAAGGTTAATTTTGTTAATCAGCACAATAAATAATAATAAATATTTTGAACCCTGCTCCAAATCCATAAATTTCTGCTCCAAACAGACAAAAGTACTGCTCCAAAGGTTGCTCCAAACTGTACAGAACAGTGTAACACCCCTGTATCTATTTAAATTCTCAAAGAATGTCTCATCCTCTCATAGTACTATCCTACCTGATATTTCACAATTGTGGGCCTTCGACTTATATCCAAAATTATAATCCTAAATTCTATCAACACAGTAGATCCCTACAACAAAAACAATTATATGACCTTACTCCCACTGTAATTCCGAATAATACCTGATATTATTCCTGTGACCAAATTTCTCATATAATAAATTCGTTACTAAACACGTGATAATGTCACATAACCCAACAATCAAGATAAAAACAAATACTCGCAGAATATTGCCAAGATAATTCTATAAAATTCTAATCATAATGGCAATCTCAAAATACCATAGATATTCAAATGGGCTACATCGTATTTACCAATAAAATCAGAAGAACAAATATCCTAAGTGTTCTTGCCTCGGTAAACAACATTTTACCCTCACCAAGTTCAATTCATATTCAATAATTTTCCATTTTTTCTACCATCATGTTTCTATAATTGACCCTCTCTCTAGGTCTCAATTGATATGGTCCTCCCCTTCTAGAATTCACAGGACCTCCAATTCTTTCAGGTTTCTGTCGAATATTAACATTATATCTTTTCCTACGTAAATTCAGTTCTTTCATCAATTTCTTTCTTTCCTTCACTAATTCTATCATCTCCATGATCATCTTCCATATATACAGCTCTATTAGTTTCCACACGAGGGCGTCCCCTCTTCTTATTGAAATTTAGTACAAACTCTCCATAACATGGTTTCAATATATCAATGTGTACCCTCTGAAAGTTGTTTATTCTCATTCCTACAATTTCATAATTCACATTATCAAGTTTCCTAATAACCCTAAAAAGTCCAAAAACCTATGTTTTAATTCATTCTTATGACCTCCTTTCTTCTGAAGCCATAACAAATCACCTTCTTGATACTCCAAAATTTTCTTATTCTTATTCCTGTAATTGATGCGACGATGCCTATTCTCAACATCATTTAACTGAGCTATCCTTCTAGCTATATTTAAATTCCCCAATAATTCTGAATGATTTTCAACTCTATTTATATTTCCCTCATATTCTCCCTAAGTCTCAGGAGTAATTGGATCAAATCCATAAATCAGGAATGCAGGGGATTCCTTAAGATTCTCATTAATATTAATCCTTATTGAAAACAGTGCTGGTTCAAGCATCTCATCCCATATTTTCGGATTATCATCACAATTTTCTCACCACCTCTACAAGGGATTGATTCATTTCTTCTATAATTCCATTAGACATAGGCCTATAAGCTGTTGTAAAAGTCTGTTTAATTCCCAATTCCGTACAAATATTCTTCATCAAATCTGAAGCAAAATTAGCACCTCTATCAGAAATATTTTCTCGTGGAATTCCATATCTACATATAATTTTCTCAAAAAGAGCCTTTGCAATTGTCGTTGCATTCTGGTCCTTTAAAGCAACAGATTCTGGAAATCTGGTCATAACATGAGTAATTGTTAAAATATATCTATTTCCATCATTTGACTCTTCCACTGGACCAACAATATCCATCGAAATCTTCTGAAATAGATAATTTGCTACAATTCCCTCTTGGAAAGGAGCAGTGCCCTTAACCAATTTGCATCTCCGACAAATCTCACAATATTTAAAAAACTTTTCACATCTCTGTATATAGTTAACCAATAATACCATTTGTGTAATCTAGACATAGTTCTAATTACTCCATTATGTCCACCCAATTTCCCCGCATGGGTAATCTCAATTAATGCACACCGCATTGTTTCCCCAACATATGTTTTCCAAACATTCTCCCTTTTAGGTACTCTACAATAATACCTCCTAATTATTCACTTTATACAATTTGTGATCCTGCAGTGCCTTAGCAGCTGTCCCTTTAATCTCGATTTTAATACCATTAATTTAACCTCTAGAGTCGATTGAGCCAAAGCTGCAATCTCTTCCAAACTAGCAATAAATGCATGTAAACCAGTTTCACTTTCATCCCCTATATAATTCGGAATCAAGTTCACAAAGCCAGAAATAATAGGCATATTATTCCTAGTGTTATTATTGTTTCCCAACAGGTCATTATTCCCATTAATTTGTATTAATGCTTCTCCTTCCATTTTTTCTCCCTCTATCTTCTATCCTCAGGCACGAAAAAAGTTGCAAAATTGTCTCTGTGGTTATTTCAATTCACACTCCTTTACCTTTTTACACAAAACACTGCCTTAAACATTGGGCGTCATATTAACCTTACTGTCATTAATTTTATATTCAACACAATGGATGCCAATGTAAATGAACACTCCTTTAGCCCCACGTTAGGGCAACATTGTAACCTTCCTCCCTGATTGTACCACCGTACATGAAGGGCGACAATGCATCCAAAATGAGTTTGATTGGACCACCACCCGTTATCTCAAATCAGCACAAGAATCCAATGTAATTAATTAAAAATCTGGGTAGCTCAAGACCGATGCTCAAAAAAAAGATAATAAAATATACAATCAAGGACAAAGGTTGGGTTCTTTTAAAATGGCAGGTTGTGACTTATTTATTTCAATAAGCAAGGCAAGGATTAGAACTAAATAAACATTGAGATACAAAAATTAAATAG
>JAHWFO010101283.1:673671-702964 GCA_023313115.1 Rhysida immarginata | reverse complement strand
ATTTTATTGTAATTTTTGTAATTTTTTGTATTTTCTTCTTTTCACTTGTATCCATTGTCCCTTTGATAACCGGATATAGTCTCTCTTTTCGGTCCGCGAATGTCGCGACCCTCCCTCTCTCCTTTTTTGTACTTTGTGTATATTTTACCCCCATTGGTCTTCTCCTTTTATTCCTTAATGGTCAATTTTTTATTTCTTTCTTTCCACGATCATTGCTTATTCTGTACCAAAATTTTCTGCATATAAAGGCCTGCGAGCCTCTTGTTGTGTATCCTGAAGAAGCCGGGAATAAATGGCGAAACTAGTCGATAATTCTGTTGTCCTCCTTTTATACTGTAAAGCCACCACTCACTTCATTAGTAAGAACAGTATTATGATCCCTACTCTTTCCGACATTAATTTCTGACATGCACTATCAGTGTTCGTGATGATGTTCCTTCCTAAATGTCTTTAATTTTCTATCACCTGCCTGTGAAATGTTAGAGTACATTAGTTCCGTTTATGCACAAATGCGAGCTCTGTCTCGTGCATAGTATCACTTACCGAATCTAAATGTGAATGATGTGAATGTGTAATATCGTTCACATTGCTAATTTCAGTCATCACCACTCATAGGTAACGTTCTACATATTAATAAAACTGCACCATTCATGATTGCGGATATCAATGTATCAGCACTGGTTATTAGCTGCATTAGTTTATTCCCGCCAATTGATTCTCGCTGCCATTTCTCATCTTCCGTACTTTCCCTCTCTTATCGAAGGAAAGAACATGGAAGAATCTCTGACCAATCAGATTTAAATCCCATTCAAAATACCACCTCATTCTTCCCCTTCCCCCATTCCGAAGTTAGATTTTTCTCCTCATTGCAGCCACCCGTCCTATCTCAATGGCAACACAAAATGAAAAGGCAAGAGGGCGAAAGAAAGGGACAAAAAATATTTATTTTTATTAGGATTATATAGTGCTTCTCCAATAATTATTTGATCAATGAAAATGGAATTTAAAAACACCATTTCAACTGATTCTATGGTGACATATGTTTAATATCGTCACAACATAGACAATAAATGTACCGCCCACACTTTTACCTTTTTTATTAATGAATTCCTAAATAAAAGGAAACAAAATTAATTTTACTTTTAATGCAATTTATAAAGTAAAAATGTGGGCTTAAAAAAGTTCATTTATATTATATTTCTTATTTTATGTTTTACTAGCAAAGGTACCCGGCGTTGCCCGGGATAATTACACTTGGTAGTAAACAGAACAATCACAAAAAATTAAATTAAATTTTGCAATATCTTAAAAATAAACACATGAAAATGCTTAGAATTATAACAGTAAAAATTCCTAATGAAAATTCGAAAAAAATCTTTTTGAAGGCTCACAATGGCTGGACCTCTCCAAGGATGCCACTGCTAGTCTAAATAATTTCTTACTCACATAATCTTACCTCTGATGTATAGTTGGTGTTGTTACAATTTCCACTCTTCTCTCGATGTGTTGAAGCAAAACTTGGCCATTCATCACTTTGTGCAGTCCAGCGGTCGCCATTCATCACTTTGTCTTCTATTTACTTGCTTCCCATTTGCTCAATACATCACGGAGCTAAAGGAGTGCTTCCTCTGTCGTCTTTCCACTCTTTCTCATTATCTCCAGATACTGATCATTTTTAAAGATTTTCAAGAAATTGTTAAGTACTAGGAACTCTTTTCTATAAAAAGCCTGAATAACAGGAATTCTATGCATTGTTACAAATTGAAACTTATCCATATTACATCATCATTTTATGTTCATTGTTATAATTCTTGGAAAGATTGCTTTATCATTTCATCATTCTGTGCTCATTTTTATTGGTGAATAGCGCGTTGTTACCATTGTTGATGCGAACACAATGGGCCTATTGTTGCACAACTTTGCCTTGCATTGTTGGTCATGAGATATATATTGTTAGTTCATGCAGTGTGTTTGTGAATTGCGTGCTGATACCATTGTTGATATCTATTGTTGATACCTATTGTTGTACAAACTTTGCCTTGCATTGTTGGTCATGAGATATTTCTCATTAATATGCCTTGCCATAACCATAAATATCGATTTTTTTTCCGAAATCTGAGGTAGACAGTGACCTTCCTCATGCTTTGAGGGTCATGTATGCAAAATTTCATCTAAATCGGAATAAAACTGTAGATTTGTATAAAAAACGTACAGACAAACATCCTTTATTATATATATAGAAGATAGACGATAGATTCTTGAATTTGCAGTTTCCTTTTGGTAAATTTATTTCTTTTTTATAAAATAAAAACAAAAAAGTGGTTTTACATACAACTAAAAGCCTAATTTAAAACTGCATAAAATCAAGAAGCAGACGTCAAGAACCACCCCCAAATAATAAATTATAAATCAATTATATCAATCAATTATATCAATCAATGACGTCAACCCCACTACAGAAAAGAAAAGTTTTAAAATTAAAAATTAATTTATTTTTCATGAAGGGGAGGTATATTTCATTAAAATTACGCATGAGTATGGAGCCAGGTAAGAAATTTAAACACACCCCTCCACACTCCATCTCTCTTACTATTTAGAGTCAATCAACTATGGATCACCCTGTGTATTAATTTTTTATTAGTCTAAATATTTTAAACAAAAAACTGAAAATTTGCATCTTAAAAGAAATTAAAATAATTTTTATGAAGTCTTTTTCTTATACAAAGTAAAATAAGTGTTATATTATGAATGACTATTTTTCTCTCTCAAACAACTTGTGAATTCCCAAAAGTAAAATGTGTATAAGATTCTCCTAGATTAATATATCTGCAAATGTTTAAAATTTCTTGGGCTATAATTTTTGCTTTTGCCATTATGATTTTTTCGGCCCATTTTTTGCCTGTTTCTTAACCGTTTCTTTTGGTGTAATTTGCCCCTGGGTCCTTTTTCCTTGCGCCTACTTATATGCAAGTTACCATGTGAGGGTTCTTCTGCAAACTTAAATTCTTCAGTTGTCATTTCAATGCTAATTCCTTCAACACCCTTGTACTGTCCTTTAATAAGATAGTAAAATCCCATGCCATTGCCGTTAGGTTTAATGTCTTTTCTATATTTTATCAATTCCGAAGGGTCGAATTTATAAACATGAACGTCACCATCAGGTTTTGTGTATTTGGCACATATAACTCCTGATACTACAAGTTTCATTACCCATTTCATTTCAAAAGTATTTTTTAGAAGACGCCATTTAGCTTGTATCTTTGTTCTTGGTTCGACATCAAAAATACCTTGTAAAGTCACCCATTCTTTTTGCTGTATGGAAGTTTTGTTTTCTTCACTATGCTAAAACACAATAATAAAAGTAAATATTATTATATCAAACTAGCAAACATAACCGGCGTAGCCCGGGATAATTACACCTAGATGTAAACAGAACAATCTCAAAAAATTAAATTAAATTTTGCAATATCTTAAAAATAAACACATGAAAATGCTTACAATTAATACAGTAAAAATTCTTAATGAAAATTCGAAAAAAATCTTTTTAAAGGCTCACAATGGCTGGACCTCTCCAAGGATGCCATTGCTAGTCTAATTAATTTCTTACTCACGTAATCTTACCTCAGATGTATAGTTAGTGTTGTTGCAATTTCCACTCTTCTCTCGATGCGTTGAAGCAAAACTTGGCCATTCATCACTTTGTGCAGTCTAGCGATTGCCGATTTTTCTGTTTACTTGCCTTCAATTTGCTCAGTACAGCACGGAGGTAAAGGAATACTTCCTCTGTCTACTCTTTTTCAATAGTCTGCTTACTCTTCTTTATCTCCAGTTACTGATCATTTTTATAAATTTTCAAGAAATTGTTAAGTACTAAGAACTCTCTTTTCTAAGAAAAGCCTGAAAACCAGGCTTTCAAATTGAAACTTACAAATTGAAAGTTATCCATATTGCATCATCATTTTTTGGTCATTGTTATAATTCTTGGAAAGATTGCTTTAACATTACATCTTCATTCTGTGCTCATTGTTATTGGTGAATTGTGCGTTGATACCATTGTTGATGCGAGCACAATGGGCCTATTGTTGCACAAACTTTGCCTTGCATTGTTGTTCATGAGATTTATATTGTTGGTTCATGCAGTGTGTTTGTGAATTGCGTGCTGATACCATTGTTGATACCTATTATTGTACAAACTTTGCCTTGCATTGTTGGTCATGAGATATTTCTCATTAATATGCCTTGCCATAACCATCAATATCGATTTTTTATCGATATTTATTATTTTTCCGAACTCTGAGGTAGACAGTGACCTTCCTCATGCTTTAAAGGTCATGTATGCGAAATTTTATCAAGATCGGAATAAAACTGTAGATTTGTATAAAAAACATACAGACAAACAGACCCACAGACCCACAAACACCCTTCTTTATATATATATAGATAGAAGATTGTAAAAGCAACTGATCTAAAATATTTTTAGTTTTATAAATTTTACAACAACAAGATCTGATCTGGTTAGTGCTGATGAGGCAATACACCTTTTAATATAATATTTACTTAAACTACTGTATTTGTGCAAATATTGAACTGTGAATTATTAGGGCTAAATCACTATTAGTTTTCATCCAGCCTTTGCAGGCCTCCAGTTTATATAATGGAAACCACAAGAGAAAAAAAAGCTGATTAGTCAAACTTTTTAAAAATATTCTTAGCTTAAAAGTGTCGTTACAGAATATCTAAAAATTTTTCAACATGCACTGACGCCAAAATTAATATAGCGTTTTTCTTTCCACATCTTAGATACTCAATGAGTTCATTAAATCATCTTTATTGCTTGTATTATAAATTAACTTAATCCGTTCCTGCTGGTGCTAAATTCATAATTCTTCCCTAATATATTGCTGCCCATGAACTTAAGAGCTCTATACAAACAGGTTAATTTTGACCATGTTGCAAAGAATGACTCTGCAAAAAATCATTTTGAATAATTTATATGATGTCTAGGGAATAAGATCACAGTTCGCTGAGTTGATGGCACTCAGATTACCTGGTGAAAGGGGGCAGGTCAAAATTCTTTGTGCGTTTTGCAATAGCAGACCACATACAGCTGGTAGTATGCAGCATGTAACAAATAGGTATTGAGAAAGTTAAAGGTAAATATTGAATAAAACTGCACCATCTTAAACCTGTGATGTTCAGATAATAGATAGAGTGGCTTCATGCTTAATCACTGGAGCAAATAAAAATTCAACAGCCCTCTCGTTTAAATCTAGAGTCTTTTATAATTCAGAAGAACTTGTAGAAATATGCCAAAAGGAAATGACATTAATTTTGATGCACAGGTGACCGTCCGCTTTTTTTTTATGCAGCTTCATGGTTTGTTCATCTGATGAAAGACGAGGACAAGCATATTGCCTAAGGTAGACGAATCAATATTGGTGAAATTAAATTCTTCATTTTCTAAATAAGTTCAAGCTAGAAGGTAACACTAAGCAATCCAAAAATACATCACCTAAGTTGATAGCATATCAACTTGATAAACGTACGAGGAATAGGGAAAACAAAGAAATTTGAGAAGTGTTAGGGAATTTTTTTAAACTGTGATATGTCAGGGATAACCAGGAAATTTTACAAAATCGTCAAATAAAAAAATATTGTACAATTTCATTCCTACAAATATCAAATGTATACCTTAATTTAAATAAGCATACTGAACTCATGAAAAAAGGTTGTTTTTATTAACTAATATTAAGTACTTTTTTCTTTTCAGGTCTAAATATGTTATAAAAATTGTTAGTAAATTTTATAAGTAATTAGTTATAATTATTTCAATTATAATTCTAAGTTTTATATTTTCATTTCGTTACTTTTTCCTTATATCTAATATATCCAATATAAGCCTCGGCTGTTGAATAATTTTTTTTTCACGGCCTATTGCATATTATTCTACTGTAGCGTTCAAAAAAAGAAAAAAAAATAACTTGCACATTTATTTGGATGCCTTGCAACAAATCCTCCATCCAGCCGTTTTTCTTCTCCCTTCTATATCATTTCCATGGACTCTAGAAACCTTCATATTGCTCAAAGATTTAATAAAAAAAAGTAAAGACATGATGAATGTTTTGAATAAAAAGACTATAGAGAAACAATAGTCATGAAGTGAAGAACAATGTTTCATTATCATGAACTTGATTGCAGTAGCGTAACAATAAAGGAGCAAGTGATAAAAATATTGTTTGATTATTGTCTTTTTAGAATGAACACGTTAGCCAAAGACCATAGAGTCGTTTTTGGTTGATAATGTTCACAATGTGTTTTTTTTTTGTTCTTGCACGGCCATGAAGAACAGACGTAAGGTAAGCTCGTCTGCAGTTTTTCAGAGAAAAGCTGAGATGGCTGGTAAAGCAGAAGTATGAGTCGCTATCAAGCAGATCTTGGAAAGATGTACTTGTTAAACGTTGAGGGAAAGAATCTTTCCCTCTAAGAAACTAAAAAAAATTGAAAGTACTTCGTCATGGATTCTTTTGGACGTTAAAAATACAGCATAAAACCTCTAGACATCTGGTACAGGTTGTAGTTATTTCGGCCATTAAAAATAACTGATAAGAATTTACTGTTCAAGCCCTTTTACCTTTTGCAGAAAATCCCAAGAACATGATGAAGACAAATGTGTCACGACCTAGATGGTGGGAAAAGGAAAGAGTTTTCTTCAGGTAGTGAATTAAATTTGCTGAATGACAGAACAGGTTGTATTTAGCTATAGGTTGACGGGTCCCTACTTACACATAATAATAAAACCAGAGAGAAAGCCCACTCCACTCTACCCCCATTTCTTCTATTTCTTTCCTCCCATTAATCAGCTTCCTAGTCCAAAACCCAATGGAACTTAGTCTCAAAATAACTGAACCTGAAAGAATAAATGTTAGAAAAGCTAAGTTTAGTAAAGTGAAGCTAAAAATCCATGAAGAAAAGTTGCAGATTCTCCTTCACAAGGCATAAGACTTCTTGGGGAAAACAAAGCTAGAATTCTTAGAAAGTAGAACGTTTACCCAGACAAAGTTCTCGATGGAGTTACCGCGTTATTATTATGAATCAGAATGTTTAATTTTTTTAGGACAGTCGTTTCCTGAAAACTTATAACTGTCAGACGCTGAAACTGATCAGCTTAAAAGGGAAAGGAAGACGATACACTTTGAACTTTGATATGTTAATTAATTACTTTTGTTATATATAACACCCTGTTAGGAAAAATAGGAGAAATATAAAAAACCTCTAGTCCCAGGATTTTAACCTTTTTAGGTCAGCCGAGTGCCATATGGCACTTATACTCGTTTTTATCATAAAGTCAGAAATAAAAACTTTTATCTTTTTAATCATTCAGTCTAAGAAAACGAAAATTACTGTATTCTCTACGGGAAACCTTTCTCTATAATAATACAGTATAATTAGCTTAGGGAATGAGATATTCTATTTATTATAATTAATTTAAAATGAACAGGCGTGGATGTTACAAACTAAACGTCGATCTTATAAACCCATTACATACTTCTTCATTTTAAAATATATTTACTCTCTACCTAATAAAAACCTGCTTTTTATGAAATTTCGTAGCTTCCTTAATTGTTCCATACACGTTTTTCTGCATAAATATATATAAAAAATTTTTTATCCTACCTTTACTTCATCCTTGTAATTTTAGTGCCCTCTTCGTTTTCGATTTCACGAAGACGAACTTTCGCGCCAAATTGCGAGATTGTTATTGCAGTTGGGTAAAGGGAACGTTTTATTATTTTAATCCTCAGAGTCTATTCTTTATTTTAAGTATAATGATAATTCATAAAATGAATTTAGAAAATAAGAATAAAGTTAAATGTGGGCAGATTCACAACAATAAGGTGTGACTGCTGCCATGAAGATGTCATATCAGAATGTATTCCGAAATCCTCCTCCCCCCCCCCTCCTCCTCCTCTACAGGGCCGCCTGCGGCCACTTCGATTCTTAGAAGGTTGTAATATAATTTTGTTTTTATACGTTTATTGTTTACTTTATAAAGAATTGTTCATGTCTCGTTGAGACTTATAATTTGGATGTGAACTAGTAAATACTAGTAAATGGACTAAAATATATGCATTCGGAATGTTTATATTATAGTTAGAAATTTTTTGCATGAATAATAAAACATCAATTGAACCAAAAATATTTTTTTCGTCTATGCACCAAATTGTAACAAATGCTTTTAAATTTTAATTAAAATATATTGTAAAATTATATTTACAATATTTATCCAAAATGATTGTAAATTTATTTAAAATTGGTACATAAATTCATTTTCAATTAGCTTCATTTGAAAATGTAAACAGCATGAGTAGAGAAAAATTAATCTTGTTTCTATATGAATTTTCATGTTTATAAACACATGTCATTAAATTTTATAAAAAATAATACAAATTTCATAATAATAAATGAATATTTAATTTTATTTTAGCATATATGCAATTTACAAGCGCTATTTTTTTGTATAAAATGCACATAAAATCACATTCTCAAGAAATCTCTGATGGATAGAGGCAGGGCCTGGTTGTTGTTAGATCTTCGCGATTGCGTCAACTAGCAATAAATTACATCATGGCACCAATTTCTAACCCCTGAAATCTCCACATAACATTCATAACATTGATAATAAATAAAATTTATTAATTATTTCTTAATTCTCATACCAACAATGAAATGCTTCACATTTTAGGCTTAACTTACTAATTGAAAATAATTTTCGTTTTTTTTTTTTAAATTCATTAAAACAAGATTAATTTTTCTCTTCTCATATTTGTATTTTTCAAAGATATTTCTAAAAATAAATTATGCACATAATATAAAATATATTGTTTCATATAGTGGCCTAAACATCAATAAAAACCATGCAAAAAAAAATTCGCCATAAATAGAAAAATTTTTGAATAAATTAGCGCAATTTTCCCGTTTTCGATAAAAATTTTCCCGTCCTAAAAGGGTTAAGTTGTGCATGAATTTAGCAAAAAAGTTTGTAATAGGACTTTGTAACAAAGCAGCAATAAAAAGCAAACCCTATAGGGGCAATTGCTTGAGTGATACGTCTACCTTCCTTTCAATTACCTTAAAAATACACAATTTAGTTCAGAAAAGATTAGACTCCTCGGGTTTTCAACTTATCCGTTATATGTTGTCTTTTTGGGAGCTCCTTCTGCTCTTCTGTTAACCTAATAATAATAACTTCTTAAAAGATTCCATCGGTCTTAAGAAACCAGAATAGATTTTATTTGATAACCCCCGAATGTACAGTTAAAGGGCCGTAACACTACATTAATATTAAAGCCCATCATACTATGGCCATGGAACATGAATCTGTAAATTTGATTTTAATTATAAAATTTCGTCTGTGATTGGACTTTGATAATTGACAAGGACTGCCAATATTAAATAAGTCGCTGTCAATATGAAAGCAAGGCTGAATATATTATCTTACTTAGCTAAACCTTTTAGGACAGGAAAATTTTGATCAAAAACGGGAAAATTGCGCTAATTTATTCAAAAAATTTTTCTAGCTAAAGTATATCTATTTACAGCAAATTTTTTTTGCATAGTTTTTAATGATGTTTAGGCAATAATATGAAACAGTATACAGTCAATTCTCGTTAATACGAAATTGGTTAATACGAAATTCCGGATAATAAGAAGACATTTCGTGGCCCGTCCCCGAGAAAGCAATTACTATGTAAAATTTTCTGCTTTATACGAACATATTCTTATTAAAATACGGTTTATATGAAAGAAAATTTCATAATTTTATTGAAAAATAGTCCTTTTAGGAACAATTTTAATGATAAAATTTCAGATTTCGAAGTGTAAAGTTAATAAAAATAATTTTCAAAGTCATTTCATATGTGACTGCTTCTGAATTATTAGAATAAATGAATACTCGATTTTTTAATCAGTGGATACTTTTTATTCTATAATTTTAGTCGATTATTCGATAAAAAAATATCGGTTATTTAGTCTAATTTTTTCAAACTAACAAATCACGTGCTTTCAGTCTAACAGGAAATCTGATTCGCGAAATCTGAATCACGTGCTTTCAAACTAACGGGAAATCTGACTGGTTCAGCTATTCAGATCTGAAATCCTGTCACATGGCGCTCTAATCTTTCTTTAAGCAAGTGCAATATCGGCATCGTTTCAAAGTCAATTTTCTCATCGCTGCAACGCAATTATCTAATTTTATTACAGTCAGGAATTTTATTTAATGTCAGCTTCAAGCAAACGGAAACGAAAGGATCTTTCATTAGATCTTAAGTTACAAATTCTGAATGAAGCGGAAAAACCAAATGCTATAAAAGGGCAGGTTACTAAAGACTTTGACATTCCACCGTCAACATTATCAACGATACTTAAAAACTCGGAAAAAATAAGACAACAGGCTGAATCGAGTGGAACTCTGAGAAGAAAACGAATGCGAAAACACGAAGACATTAAAACGGCACTTTTAACATGGTTTAAACAAGTAAGTTAACGTTTTTTCTATTCTGGTATACATGTAGTACAATACAGTGCTGTAGAAATTACTGTAAGCTTTTTTTCTATAATGTACTGTACTCTGTATTTGTTTTAGGCTTGACAAAAGAATATTCTCATTAGCGGCAATATTCTAAAAGAAAAAGCTAACGAGCTTGCAATCCAGCTGAACATTAAAAATTTCGCGTGCTCTAGTGACGAAACAACACTGACAAAACTGCCCTATTTTATAATCTTCTGCCCGAGAAATCTTATCATTTAAATTCAATCTGCTCCATCAAATCAGAAAATGTTAGAATTGATGGAGGAAATTAAATCTTATATATTGTAGAGTCAGGATGTTCCTGAAGACTTATTTACATTATATTGTAAAGTCAATAGTGATTTAGAAAAAAAAAATTGTTTTAGCGCGAAAAAACTGTTATTACATATTTTTTTAGGAGAGATGAATAAAAATTATTTCTAACTTAAAGTACTCTATTTCCGTGCTTATTTCATAACACTTTTAGTATTGTTGGTTTATACGAAATACAAATAATACGAAAAAATTTCTTCATCCCCACGATTTCGTATTAACCTGAATTGACTGTATTTTTTATTGTGTGCATAATTTATTTTTAAAAATAACTCTGAAAAATATAAATATGTGTAAAGAAAAATTAAGCTTGTTTTAATGAATTTTTAGAAAGAAAAAAAAGGAAAATTATTTCTAATTAGTAAGTTAGGCCGAAAATGTAAAGTATTTCATTGTCTGTATGAGAATTAAAAAATAATTAAGAAATTTTATTTATTATCAATGTTATGAATTATTTTTCATAACTATGTGTAGATTTCAGGGGTTTGAAGTTGGCGCCATGACGTAATTTAATGCTAGTTGATGTAATCACATAGGTCTAACTACAACCAATCAATATCAAGGCCCCGCCTCTATCCACCAGAGAGCTCTTGAGAATGTGATTTTATGTGCTTTTTATACAAATCAATAGCGCTTGTAAATTGCATATATGCTAAAATAAAATTAAATATTCATTTATTATTATAAAATTTGTATTATTTTTAATAAAATTCAATGACATGTGTTTAAAAACATGAAAATTCATATAGAAACAAATGAATACTGTTTGTTTTCAAATGAAGCTAATTGAAAATGAATTTATGTGCAAAATTAAGTAAATTTACAATCATTCTGAATATTGTAAATATAATTTTCCAATATATTTTAATTTAAAGTTAAAAGCATTTATTACAATTTGGTGCATAAACGAAAAAAATATTTTTGGTTCAATTGATGCTTTATTATTCATGCAAAATAATGAAACATTAACCAAAAATTTCAAACTATTATATAAACATTCTGAATGCATATATACTAGCCCATTTATTAGTATTTACTAGTCCACATCCAAATTAAAAGTCTCAATGTGACGTGAACAATTCTTTATAAAGTAAACAATAAACGGATAAAAACAAAATTACATTCCAACATTCTAAGCATCGAAGCGGCCGCAAGCGGCCCTGTAGAGGAGGGGAGGGGGCATTCGGAAGGCATTCTGAAATGACGTCATCATGGCGGCATTCACACCTTATTGTTGTGAATCCGCCTACATTTTACTTTATTTCTATTTTCTAAAATCATTTTATGAATTATCATTATACTTAAAATAAAGAATAGACTCTGAGGATTAAAATAAAAAAAAGTTCCCTATACCCAACTGCAATAACAATCTCGCAATTTGGCGCGAAATTTCAACAAAGTGAAATCGAAAACGAAGTGGGCACTAAAATTACAAGGATGAAGGTAATATAAAAATTTTTTTATATATATTTATGCAAAAAAACTTGTATGGAACAATTAAGGAAGCTACAAAATTTCATAAAAAGCAGGTTTTTATTAAGGAGAGAGTAAATATATTTTAAAATGAATAGGTATATAAGATCGACGTTTAGTTTGTAACATCCACGCCTGTTCATTTTAAATTAATTATAAAAAATACAATATCTCATTCTATAAGCTAATTATACTGTATTATTATAGAGAAAAATTTCCTGTAGAGAATACAGTAATTTTGGTTTTCTTAGACTGAATGATTAAAAAGATAAAAATTTTTATTTATGACTATATTATAAAAACGAGTAAAAGTGCCGTATGGCACTCGGCCGACTTAAAAAGTTAACCAATGACACCCCGTTGGATTCTTATGTGACCAATGACTTGGAAAAAAAATCAGTACATTTACCAATGTAACTCAGCACTAGTACATGCAGAGGAGTAGTGACTGGTACCTAAAGACTGCTTTATTTAGATGCTGAGCACTTTGTCTTGTTTGGAGCACCTGCCAAACTTCCCCATATCTTATTTTGGCACTCTGTCCGTCATTAAACAAGGCTCACGACCATAGAAGAGAATGGAGACAAATACGGATTTGAAATAAGACAGCTTGGCTTTATTTTCTAGTTCAAGTTTGTTACTACATATCTCCACAGTTTTCGTCAGACAAAGCACTTATAATTGATAGAAGTGTGAAAATTGACAGGACAGTTATAATTGAAGTTTTGCTAGTAGTAAAGATGTCGCTGTAAATTTGAAAGCTATATTAACACAAAGGGTCATGTTACAATGTGATGTGTCACTATTTTCAATTTGACAGTTATAAAATAAAAATGATAGAAGTAAACTTTGCCTCTTGGTGAAAATGGCTCATTGGTCTCCTTTTTACCTCCCCTATTGCTCAGTATCATCAGCAGACTGTTTTGGGGACATATTGTAAGATCACTATACGTGTATTTCAAAACGTAAGAATTAATTATACATATTTAATAAATACTAGGATCCCCCACAATGATCGAAATTCCATCACATTTCTGGGAGAAAAAAAATATGTGTAATTGTTATATCTTAATCTATCTTATTAATAAACTTTGAAGAATGAAATATGGATAACACAATAAATATCCTAAATTCTTGCATGACATTTCTGACACTCATAATTCATTTTACCACACTTAATAATAATTAATAATATAAACTGGAGATTACCAGTTTTGAGATTCCTGGTTTGAACCCAATTGCAGAATTTTTCCTTCCATTTTTCGACAGATGCTTGGTAGGCTTATCTCCTGCTTAAAACACTTATTATTATTATTTATCTGTGACTTCCACATACTTTCTGATGGTTGGATAGGAGTAATTCTCGATCAGTGAGCCAGGTGCCTGCCTGCCATTGGGCTTTCAACCTTGACAGCTTGGTTGTCTTAAAAACATCTTGAGAGAGCATGGCTGTTCGAGTGTCTGTGATATAGGGATGTGCGATATTCATTTGCCATTACTCGAATAGATTAATCAAATATAATTTTAGTAATCGGCGATTTTATTCGACTGGCTTGGAAATTTATTCGACTAAATCACATAAATCGACTAAATTTTTTTAAAAAAAGAATTTATTAGACAACCTAAAAATACTTTACTACAGCAATTCCACGTTTCATAATCAAAATTAGAAAAATTCGTAAAACTGAATTATTTGTTAGAACCGATTGAGACGATGTTGCTGTCAATGCTAGGTGTAGGGAGTTTAATGCAGCGAGACTACTTCCACTTGCAGTACCTGTTCTTAAATAAATAAATAAATATATAAATATATAAATAAATAGATTTAATAATGGAAACAAAAAAAAATCCCAGAATTATTCGAAATAATCGAATAAAAAAATGTGACGTAGTCACGACTATATAGAGTTGGCATTATTCGACGCTTTTAGTCGACTAACGACAAAAAGATCGCAATATTTATCGAAATTGAAGAATACCGCACATCCCTACTATGATAGCCCAACTGGTAAAAGCATCTGCCTTGATGGTTGAGTTCTTGGTTTGAACCAAGTCTCAGAATTTTTCCTTCCATTTTTCGAAAGAAAAATCTTTACTGCAATGTTAACTTTCAAAAATTTTGGAATAATATTTTAAGCTGTGCTGGTCGTTGCACGGCTACCTTAGGGTCACCCTTACCAGAAAGGTCATGGTTGAGAAGTGAGACGAAGAGTATCCAAACAAACATATATCTCATGATGTTGACAAATGAGAGAATTCATACTGCAGCGGGTGTGGCATAGGTTAAAGTCACCTGCGTTCGGGAGTTAGGCAGAGGCTCTCGTTCGAAAAATAGTCGACAGTCTCCCGGCTGTTATCTCGGAGCAATGCCTCCGAGAAGCCCCACCAGTGCACTCGCTATGCGCTTGAGGAAACGGTCGGGGGCAGCACATGCCTTTATCCAGGAGGAGAAACTGGTAAAGCGGTAACGGGATAGGGTGCTGTCAATCGGCACTTGGAACGTATTCTCCATGACAGGAAAGGAATCAGAGTTAGTGGAGGAAGCCAAACGGTATCGACTGGATATCATAGGTATTACCTCTACGAAACGTCCAGGTTCTGAAACAGTGGACTTAGGAGGGTGGAAGCTTTTCTACTCTGGTGTCAACCCTAACATGACTGTCCAGGCGGGAGTGGGGATACTCACAAGTCCCCGGCTAGCAGATTATGTTGCAGATTAAACCCCCTTAGGTGGAAGACTGTGTCTCCTGAGGCTTCAGATAGGGAAACGGTCTCTCTCTCTCTATTCGTTGCATATGCTCCGAATGCAGTCACAGAGTACCCGTGGAGGGGCGTGATTGGAAGGAATGGTGACCCCGATTTAAATGCGAATGGGAGGTGCTTGTTGGATCTCTGTTGCAACAATGGACTTTCCATCACAAACACCTTCTTCCAGCACAGGGCTGTCCATAAGTATACCTGGTACAGGGATACAATGGACCAGAAGTCACTGATTGATTTTGTAATTGTTTCATTTATTGATTTGTGTTGGATACTCGTGTAAGAAAAGGGGCAGAACTATCAACTGATCACCACCTTGTTGTCTGCACTTTGCGGTTCTCTGAATCCATGCCAACCAAGCGAAATACTAGGTTCAGACAAACTTGGCGCATCAAATGGGAGGCACTGGAGGATAGAGCTGTGAGGAAGACCTTTGCAGATAGCATATCTTCAAGTTTCAAAGAACTACCCAGTGATCGTGGTACTGTTGAAGAGGAGTGGCAATTGTTTAAAACTGCTGTGATTACTTCGGCTGCTTTGTGCTGTGGTCGTAAGCGGCTGAGTGTGGCGCAGGGCAGTGAGAAAAGGACTTCATGGTGGAACGGTGAAGGCCAAGAAGCTGTCAAGGCAAAGAAGGAAGCCTATTTGCTATGGCTTGCAAATAAGTCAACTTCGAGTAGAGTGCGGTACACTGAGGCGCGAAAAGCAGCAGCAAAGACAGTATCAACAGCTAAAGCCAAGGCCTGGGAGAAGTTCGGGGAGAAATTGGAGGCAGACTATGGTTCGGCAAACAAGGTGTTCTGGCAGACCGTGCGCCGCCTCCAAGGAAAGAATTCTCTTTCATCACAAACTATTAAGAGTTCAGATGGGAGGCTTCTGAAAACGGAGGAGAGCGTATTGCATAGGTGGAAGGAATACTTTGCATCTCTTCTTAATCCGGTGACAACAACAAGTGAGGCATACGAGGTGCACCTTGGAGCAGAGAATAGTCACGGTAGTATCACTGAAACAGAAGTCAGATGGGCAATAGGGTCCCTGAAGACTGGCAAAGCTGCAGGTGATTTTGAAATCCGGTCCGAGATGTTAAAGGCCTTAAATCAGGATTGTATCCTGTGGCTAACTCGAGTGTGTCAGGTTGCTTGGATATCTGGACAGGCCCCTAAGCAATGGCAGACAGGAATTGTGATCCCTATCTTCAAAAAGGGAGATCAGAGAGATTGCAACAACTATCGAGGCATCTCTTTGCTCAGCATTCCTAGGAAAGTGTACGCTAAGTGTCTGGAGAAGAGAAGTCGGGAAATAGTCGACTCCAAACTGTCGGGGGAGCAGTGTGGTTTCCGACCTGGCCGAAGCACGACGGATCACATCTTTGCTCTAAGGCAAATCTTTGAGAAATCCTGGGAGTATGCAAAAGAGGTCTGCGCTTGCTTGTGGACCTCGAAAAAGCATACGACAGAGTTCCTCGGGAGAAGCTCTGGCAAGTGTTGCAAGAGTATGGAGTGGATGGGCAATTACTGGTTGCTATCATGTCTCTGTACGAAAGCTCTGAGATGTGTGTTCGGATAAATGGCATTAAGTCAAGACCGATCACCGTGGGTGTTGGACTCCGCCAAGGGTGCGTACTGTCGCCCATCTTGTTCATATTCTTTATGGGCTGGATAGACAAGGGCAGCCGAGGCGATGAGCATTTTTGTGTGGGTGACTGCCTGGTGGAGAGGTTGCTCTTTGCGGACGACCTTGTCCTGCTTGGGTCTTCTCGCACGAACCTTCAGCATGCAGTAGACCGGTTTGCAGCCAAATGTGAAGAAGCTGGGATGAAGATCAGTGTGGCTAAAACCAAAGTTCTGGTTCTTTCAAGACAGCCTGCTCAGTGCGCTCTCCATGTTAGGGAAGCCTCATTGAGACAGGTGGAGAAGTTCAAGTATCTCGGGATTGCATTCAGGAGTGACGGACGGCAGGAGAAAGAATTGGATGCTTGGATCGGTGCAGCAAGCTGTGTCAGACATGAACTGTGGCGATCCGTGGTAACGAAACGAGAGCTGGGTAACAAAGCCAAGCTCTCCGTCTTCAAATCTATCTTTGTCCCCATTCTCACCTATGGTCATGAGGCTTGGGTAATGACCGAAAGAGTGCGATCGCGGGTACAAGCGGCCGAAATGAGAGTCCTGAGAGGTGTGGCAGGTGTTACGCTACTAGATAGAGTGTACAGCAGCACAATAAGGGAATCTTTAGTTGAGCCGCTACTTCTCCGCATTGAGAGATCTCAGTTGCGCTGGTATGGCCACGTGATACGGATGCCGCAAACTAGTCTTCCTAGGCAGTTGTCATTTTGCAAGCCGGTGGGTAAGAGACCAAGGGGTCGGCCTAGAACCAGGTGGCTAGACTACATGGAGAATCTGGGTTCAAGTCGCTTGGATATTACCAGGGAGGACAAGCGCCTGATGGCGAAAGATCGCGATCGCTGGAGATCCTCCATAGGGCTGCTGCCCCCGCGGCTCTAACGGATAAGCGGGTTTGAAAAGTAAGTAAGTAAGTATATTTTAAGCAATCTAAAGGTATCTTTTAATGTTGCTAATGAATTATCTAAATATAATATTTATATATAAGCTAAATTGTCCCTCCCTATCACTGAGTCTCTCCCCCTGTCCCACTGTAGAAAATCAAGGTCGGTTTCGGACAAAAAAGTTTTCGATAACTTTTTGTTAGTAAAGAAACAGTGTTAACAATATTTTTTAAAAATAATTATATATTAAATACTTCAAAATTTGTATTTAATTTTTAAAATATTACTTTCAAAGTGTATGAAGAAATCTTAAAATAGCTTAGAAAACGACAAAAAATTCATGAAATGCTGTCAAATGAACATCAACAATAAAACAATTAAAAATCTTTGTCATCAACAATGATTTGAGTTAATTTGATATTTATATTAAAAAAAACAATAAAAAGGACAATAGTATGTGTGTTGACAAATGTGGTACACAACCTGTTCTTTAATGCTACCTTTTTTGAAACGCTTTTTCCCTCTATTAACGTGAACAAATACGCAAACAAAATATATTGTGGATTTCTAGAGCACAGGAACTCTCCAACCATATAAGTTATTAGCGTATTCATCCATGTTAACACAGTAAAAGTGGATAATAAAAAAGTGTTGCCGTATATATATAGATTTTGACTTTTGGTTATGGGGGCATCCACTTTTTCTACGAGCTCTTCGCAGTAAGCCTTATATGAGGGGACCTGAATTTTTTTCCAACACATAATGAGATCCATGCGTTCTATGAAGTCTTATGCTAACATTGTAAAGAGTATCAAGTAATTCTGTACGGCACCAGCTACTGGGGAAGGATTATCATCGAACTCATCACGAAACATGAACACCAGATTGAAACTTCATCGGACTCATCGGTATGTTGACACCGATGAGTTGGAGGATAGATTAGAAAAAAGCTTATATAAATTTTTTACTAATGAGTCAACACTACAACTTATGACAAAATTGTTAACTGAGCTTATATCATCCAACCGTTATGACAATAGAAAAAATCGAAATCTCGACACTACAATTGAAAATTCGAGAATTAGAAGAAAAAAGGATGCACTGGAGCATTGCTGGAGGCATTCTAATGTGCGAATATATAATCTATTGGAGTAACCTGCTGAGTATTTATTAGCCAAAATGATAAATCTCCTCTCTGAAAATTTAAAGGTTCAAGTTCCACCAGGAGATGTGATATTATGGCCATTCACCACATGGAAAGCGACAAAAGCGACCTCGAGTTGTGATCATTCATTTCCAATCACCATCACTCAAGACGTCAATAATGGAAAATCAACACTATTTTCGAAAATCCAAATTCGGGATTGTAGATGATATGACCTCCAAAAGTCATTCATTACTTAATTCTGTCTAAATGAAATATGGCCCTAAAGATATCTGGTCCTATAACGGACGTATATGGAAAAAAAGATGACATAGGCCAGATTAAAGAATTCAAATATTAGAAGATTACACTTTGACATGTTTGTAAACAGTCTATTTTTGAAGACGGAACTTTTATTTTGATTTGCTCATTTTATTACATAAACTCAAGAAATTTATGGAATTCGCAGTCTCCCTTTGAGCTGGATTTCATCTGTTATTACTAATAGAATGGTAGCTATGAAAATATAAATTCATATCTCGAAGTCCATTAATATCATGATGGGTGTTCCTCAAGGATCAATTATTTTTCCGCTCTTATTTAATTTGTTCAATAATGATAACCACTATTGTTCTGAAATACCTAGAATCATATTACGCGGATGATACAGTCCTATTGTTCTCTGCTAAAAACGAAAATTCTCTGAACACAATGATAAATATAATGTTACCAGACATTCCAGCGTGGATTAGAAAAAATGAACTCGGTATTGACCACTCTAAAAGTGTGCTTATGATATTCAGGCAAACAAAATAAACATTTCAACATTGAGTCTATAATAATCCTTCTGTATGAGAATAAAATCACCGAATACCGTTACATAGGCATTATCATTTCCTATAATCTATCTTGGAACTCGTATATTTTCTAAATTGAGGAAAAGTTTGAGAAAATGTTCACATCTACTATATTTTCCTCATTCCACCCTAATCCTTTTATATAAATGCATTGACATACTCTAATCTTTGTTTTGAAATATTTTTGGAACAGTTCCTCTGATCAAAATTTTCTGCTCTAACTACAGAAATGGTTTGTACGTATGATTTTGCATCATCCGTATAAAACACTAATTACACATCTATTTCATCGAGACCAAATTTTGTTAATTTAAAACACCTACTTCATTTAAGTTAGATCAGCACTCTAAAATTAACATTTAAGTTTGATTAACATAATTATCTGACTAGGAAATCAAGAGATTCGTCTTCCATTTGCGAATAATAACTTTCGCCACCAAACTTCAGTTTTTTCCTTGTCAAAATAAATGGTCCCTTTTACCCTCTTCTAGATGTCTGTTCTAAAAATATTATTTAATTATTTAAGAATCTTTATTATCTATTAAAACTATTATGTAATAATTAGTTCTTTGTTGGGACGCAGTGAGCTTTACTCGACGAACTTTTCACCCTTTCAAACCCCCCCCCCCCCTTGTACGACTTGTTTACTGTTTATTTTATTGTATCCACACGTGTATGAAACTTTGTAATCGAATAATTAAATTAATCAAATTAAAATATAAAAAAAATTGAGAAAAATCATGTTATCTGCTTTTGATTGTTATTCAATTGGGTTTTATTTTTCGATTTTATGACCTTTCCTATTTATTAATTTACTCAACCTCGAAATTATTTCTATACATATATAACAAATATCATTAAATTTTAAAAACTCTGGCATGCGGTATTAACATTTATTCTTCTTTTTTTGCAATATACAAATTCTTTGACATATCACAAATTCGAGATATTTAATGATATCAGAAATTGCATTATCAATATGTGACTTCAAATTTGTGATATGTGAAACTGGATTAGCGATATGTACTTCCGAATTTATGATATGAGAACTTGAATTAGCGATATTTGCCCTTCGAATTTGTGAAATGTTATATGATTTTTTTCTGCAGGGAATCAATTCTTTGACATATTATTAATTCTTCAGCGCCCTTTTAACATTTATTTGACAACTATTTCTGCAATGTATAAATTCTCAAGACAAATGGAGAAGAATGCATAACATTTCTCAAGCAAAACACCAGATGGCGAATTGTACTACCCATCTTAAAGCAGCCATTTTTAATATTAACCTATGGGGAAAATGGCGGTTTTAATTGAATTTTTTTTTAAGTATGAGGTGGTTTTCAAAGATTTATTAAATTTCAATAATAAATGAAAATTGTTAAAAAAAATTGTTTAAGTGCCAGATGGATTTTTTTATAAAAATTCGCATAAAAAATACTGCTTTTTTTAAACATATTGCTGAGCTACATAATTTATTAATTCCATATAAAATATTTAGCCTGGCATTTTTTAATTTGAGAAAGCAATAGCTATTGCAAATTGTTATATTTTCACTTTTGTTAACATTTTTGATTACAAATTTATTTTAAAAATTCATTTTAATTAAAAATAAGAACTTGCGAAAAAGTGATAGGTATCAATAAAGTTAGTGAGACATTTAATATTTTTAACATCGCCATTTTTATTATTTCAGAACAAAAAACTGTAGTTTCTCCCATAGGTTAACATTAAAAAAAATTGCTGCGTTAGGGTGGAGAGTACAATCCGCCATCTGGTGTCTTCTGATGTCTAAATTCTTCCCTATTGTCAATTCCTTTGCACCAGTTTAACATCTATCTATTCCACAACTATTTTAGCAATGTACAAATTTTCGATACATATCGCTAATTGCTCATCACTGTTTTAAGATTTGTTTCATTTCAAATTTGTGATATGTGAAATTGAACTAATGTTATCTAAAAATGAAACGTAATTAAAGATATCATTATTATATATTAGATATCATAAATTCGCGAGTACATATCACTAATTTAATTTCAGATATCAAAAATTTAAATGTAAATATTCTTAAACCAATTTAATGATATGTCAATGAATTTGTACATTGCATAAAAAGAAAGAATAAGTGTTAAAACAGCTAACCATATAAAACTAATGTTTCCTACTTGTCACTTGAATAGTTATCAAGATAATTAAAATTTATTTTTAATATCATTATTTTTTATTAAAATTAAAAAGTGTAATCTATGCTACCCTCATACGTCATGCGGCTCTCACTCTAATACGGATTCGTAAATCCTGTCAGGAAAGTGTAATGCTTACAAGAGTTGATTTACGTCGATGTATAAGGTCCGCACCTTTATTGAAAAAGCATCAATCGCAAGCCAGCAATTGTGCATCTAATGCGAGATTTAAGATCTGCTGTCATAGCACCACTGTATTAAAAGCAGAATTTAGAATATCTGTGGCCGATTGAGTAGTTAGGATTTAATATGAACCCCACATTAGGATTCATCCACATTTCAGGCACGGCCAGGAAAAGGATCATATAAAGAAAGATGAACTCAACCAATTAAAATTAATGAATAACCTTCGACCTCTCTACCAAGGTCAGAAAGAATTGTGTAAATAATTAAAACAATTGATTTAGTTATAGTAAAAGAATCGTAGTAAGATTGACATCCAGTAAAATGCAGAAAATAATCATTGTATAAGTTACCCATGAAATGTACGCCTCAAAAGATAAAACAATCTAAAAAATACGCATAGCTTTAGCAAATGAAAGCCCAATTAAATAGGCATTTGAATCATGTAGAATTCAATAACGCCAATAAAACCCCATAAAAAGTAATGGCAAAGAAAAACGTTTAAAAAATGGCCAGGGACTGAAAATTAAAGTCTAGAACTCACGGACTCAAAACGGAACAGCAACAACAACATCGGGGTGGCTGGACAACGGTGTGGCAGGACATCTAATTTCGGTCATCACAGGAAAATGCTGTGGGACAAAGACTAACTGATAAGTTACGGGACAAAAGCATTAATAACACGTGGGCACCGCAATAGAAATCAACATTACAGAATCCTCATGAATCGATCAAAACAAAAGAAAAAATGATTGCACCAAATTAACATATGAAGGAGTTAAATAAATGAATTTGGGTGATTCCCTTTGTGTGGGCCACCTGTGGTCGAACATAGGAAAGCAATGGGTTTTGCTTCCCGCCGAGAAACAATCCCAGCAAGAGTCACTTATACTTGTCGGCAAACCCACATCAAGGGGCAAATGCTTCTTTCCCAGTAACACTGGCTAAATTGCCTAAGAAAGAGTAAGCAAACATTAGTCATGCTCTACTCGAGGCCATAAAATTTCTCAGCAACTGAACAAAGAGATTTCAAAATATCTCTACTGAAATCCTAACTTTCTCAAAATTTCTGAAAGCTCAAATCGTTTTAGTAAAGTAACAGATACTTCCCTCTACAGCATAAATGTCAATGTCAATAGATAAAACAGTTCAATAAATGTCCCAAATGCATAATAAATAAAGAAAGATGCATAAATGAATTATAAATTATTCGTAATGATAATAACAACTGTGTAAAGTCTGAACCTTTACACCTCTCCCCATTTTACAAAATTCTTGGTGAGTCCTGCTGTCTGTTTGAGGGTGAGTAACCTACGTGAGCTTTCAAAGTAAACTAAAGCCTTAGAAGGTACCGAAAAAAAGGGGTTCCACATTTAAAATGTGACGGAAACTCTTAGGTTTCCCGTCTTTTAAAATAACAAAAAATTCTAAACCTCGTCGTCTGATAAAAGAAAAAGGGTCCATGTAGAACCACGGAAAAATTCACTTCAGTTCCTCATAGAACAGACAGTTCTTTATTTTTCTCACAGAGTTCATGGTAAAAAATAATAACCTATATAAAATAACCTTCAATTCAACGTGGCAGTTAATTAGTCCTTTTAGTGTAATAGTCAAAATCATCGCAATTTGTTGACTGAAAAACTTACTTTATTCACTTTATTGGCACCCGCCTCTGTGTTGCATACAATGATATCTTAACAGAATTAGAGTATTAAATTCTTTAGTCTAGAGAAAATATAAAAAAAAATTTCGTTGAATGATCAAAAAAACAGGGCACTTTATTGCTAGAATATGAGAATATTTATGGAAAATAAAGTGGATAACAGTTCAGCAAATTTCAGAATACAGAAATGTACAAAGAAAAACTGTTCACTTTTGCATTTAACACATTGAGCAAGTACCACTCCGTAAGTATATAAAGTTCAGTTTACCTGCAGCACTGTACACCAGTTCAATGGTCTGCACATGATTTGTTTACACATTGCAGGTTCGAGGCACAGATGGCACACTCACACTGTCAGCTTACTGTAATCACTCCGGCGTTCCTCAACAAAACGAAGCACCCTTCACGGGCATGTGGCCACGTGTGGCTTTCCTCAGTGGCAAGGGGTCCTTTTGTGGCGAATCCTCCCGGTTCACATTTCAAGTGGAGGAAAAAAGTTTAACAATAAAGTAATAACAAACTGCGAGCTGATGCTCTAAAATTGCGGGTTCATGAGCCTATCAATAGTGATCATTAATTTCATACCTAGGGTGTCTTTGATTGATTCTACAGCACATTCGGGCTGGTTCACAGCGTCTAACGCCTCCTCTCTCACGGTATTCTCAGCTCGGGCAGCATCCATCGATCGCTGATCGTGAGGCGACGGTAACAATCACGACTGGACCTCTGCTACGTAAAGCATAAGGCAAGCTTATAGGTGGTGCTGGTAGAGGTATCTCCACGCTTTCAAGTGACTGTGGCAGTGGTGGCGGTGCTAAGGTCTCTCGAGCTGGATCACTCACTCAGGTGGATTCTCTATATAATCCTCCTTCCTAAAAATAATTCGTCCGAGCGGCCAGGGTTGTGACAGGCTCTGGTTTCTCTGCATTTGGCACGGCTTTTCTCGTTTCTTTTACTCAGGTGGGGTCACATGCACTAGTTCGTTCTTTAACATTTCCAGATTTTGTATACTGAAATTGCTGCGGAAAAATTTTGTACGGCCCCTCATAGTTGGCGTGTAATTTCTTTGCAAAAACTTACTTAAGTTGGGGTACACCCAGGAATACTATATCTCCCACCGTATACTTGTGTGGCTTAAGCTTCTATCATGCGCTCGCTTGTGCTGAATCACTTGTTCGGCCGTGACATTCTCTGCAACCTTGTTACCATACCCCAATCGAGCATCCACCTTGCTTCCGAAATTTATGTCATTAACATTGTGTACCTTGCGGGGTGCAATAAAAACATTTTTTCGGAATCGTATCTCTGCCGAAAAAATAAAACAAATGGGCTGCCTGATCGATGAAAGGCAGTTGTTAACAATTTTTTAATTCCTATATGCGCGCAAACCACTATCATTAGATCGGAGGTGAAGTTTATGCCTCGATCGCTTAAAATTTGAATAGGGATGAAATAACGGTTGAAAACACTCTCCACTAGCGCTTTCACAATAGTTTCAGCCTTCTGATCTGGTAATGGCCACGCTTCACAAAAGTGACTAAAATGGTCGATTAGGGTAAGGATGTATTATTCTTGGAATCAGATGCAGAATAAGGACCAACCACTTCCAGACATATATGGAAAAAGGGATGCTTTGCTACAGGAAACTCCATCAAAGGCTGCTCGTGCCGTTTGTCAGGTGATGACTGGAGCTGAGAGCTGTCGCACTCCGTGCAATAATTTTGAATATCAAGATGCATACCAGGCCAATAAAACATTCTAATTAATTTGTTCCCCATGCGCTTTGCCTTTAAATGCCCCCTAAACAGCGGGTCATAATAAATGTAGATAATGTGCGTAACAAGACTTGTTGGCACCACTAATTGTTTCCACGTTTCCTTTTCATCTTGTAATTTGAATGTGATATAAAATTTGATCTGTATAAAGAAAATTCGTTTCTAATCTATTTGGCCTATAATAAGAACGGGGGGGGGGGTCACCTGATTTTTGCCTTCAAATGGTCAATAATTTCGTTCCACATGGGGTCTTTTTGCTGTGCGAGGAAAATTTCATCGTGAGACACTATCGGATCGTATTCCGTGATGGCTGACACCAGAATTCTGAAAAGCACGTCCGCATTGTTATCTTTGTCTCCTGGTTTATGCATTACTTCAAACTGGTAAGACTGCAAGGTGAGCGACCAGCAGGCCAGTTACTGGTCGGTTCTTTAAGCTCTCATAATATTATTAATATCTCATTCACTCTTATCTGCTGCCAATTTTGTGTTTCCTTTCCCAATGAATGTAACCCATGCTGATGCGATACAGCAGTAAATTTAAGTTCCAATTCTTCTTCCTCCTCCACATAACCAATCGCTTTATCTAAAATTTCAGGTCTACTGAACAGAACAGATTTTTTTAAGTTGGGATGCAGGCCCTCCAAGAATTACTTTCTAACCCTTTCCTCTAAAATTTGACTAGCAAACGCTCGCTTCTCCGCCACCTCAGGCCCAACTCCTTCTACAGAGATCATGATTTTCTTCCCCAGCGCCTGAAGGCACATGGCTAAATCCCTTACGCTCTCCCTTTGTTCTGCCTACACTCGCTAAACAAACGCTCGCTGCCCCTTGGCTCTTTGCAAAATCTCTCCATGCACTTCTTAAAATCATTGTTAATTGGTGACCCCTGCCATCCCTTGATCGTGTCTGCAGAAAAATTGCACACTCCTGCTCAGCTTAATCTTAGAGAAATTTAATTTTTGTCCTGGGGTCCAATCCACATAATTCACTGATTTCGTCTAATCTTTGAAAAATAAATTCTGGATCCGTAGATCCATCGAAACAAAAAAGTTCACTCGCCAATGCGAACGATGCTGGCACCATCCTCGTTAAATGGAAAAATGAAATAAAAAAAGGTAATTCTTCACACTCAGGTGATCCTCCCAGGTCTTCAATTCAAATATTTTAATTCAAACGGATTTATCCGCAGTTTTAGACAAATTTTATGGCTCAGAATAAAGAATCCTGTCAACTGCCCCAGTGTAAGGTTTGCTACCATCATACGGCTCTCACCCTAGTAGGGATTCGAAAATCCTGTAAGGAAAGCTTAATGCTTACACGTGTAAATTTGCGTCGGGGTTTAAGGTCAGCTCCTTAATTGAAAAGGCATCACTCGCGAGCCAGGGATTGTCTCTAATGTGAGATTCAAGATCTGCAATCGTAGCGCTACTGCCATTATAAAAGTAACCCATAAACTGTACGCCTCGAAAGATAAAACAAACTTTAACTTACGCATAGCTTAAGCAAATGAAAACCCAATTAAATAAGTATTTGAATCAAGTAGAATATAATAACGGCAATCAAACCCTATAAAATGTATTGTCAAAGAAAAACATTTTAAAACAACCAGGGACTGAAAATCACGGTGGCTGGACAACGGGCGTGGCAGGACATCTAATTTCAGTCATCTCAGGTCCTCAGCAACTGAACAAAGAGATTTCAAAAGATCTCCATTAAAATCCTAAGTTTCTCTATAATACAGAAAGCTCAGCTTCTTTTAGTAAACGTTCAAAAGAATATCAGATACTACCTTCCATAGCATAAACTGCTGCTTGTAAATGTCAATGGAAAAAACAGTTCAGTAAATGTCCCAAATGCATAATAAATACAGGTATTAGACATTGAAACTGAAACACCTCCGCAAATAGCACTGGAAACCCCCAGGGCTGAGTAGAATCTTCTGCTAGGTAATTAATCGTATGCATATCAATGAATTACGTGTCAGAGTCCTTGGTAGTCACTCCAGTAGAAAATTCGATAGTAAGCTTCAAAATGTCTGTGCAGGGCGCTATAATGGGAGACATATCCGACTTCAAAAGAGGGCAGATTGTTGGCACGTGTCTAGCATCTGTGTCCAAAACTGCCACACTTTGTGATGTCTCACGTGCTACAGTATCCAGGGTGATGTGTGCATATGAACAGGAACGACGAACCACGTCCAGGAGGAACAACTGCAGGAGAAAACGGAAGTTTTTGGAAAGAGACGTCAGGAGATTGACCAGGATTGTTGCACGAAAGCGGAAAACCACCGCAGAAATGAATACACACCTCCAGGAACCTGTGTGCACGAAGATAATCCGTATTTACCTGCATAAATCCAACATCCATGACAGGGTTGCTATACCGAAGCCTTTCATCAGTAATACAAATGCCTCCAAGCGGGTTCAGTGGTACCGAACGCATAAAACCTGGACCTTGGATGACCTCAAACGCGTCATGTTCTTGGATGAGTCCAGCTAAACTGTCTTCCAAACAACAGAGAGGGTATTCGTCTGGAGGAGCCCCACTGATGCCTACAACCCAGACAGCTTGGCAGCCACACGTGGTGGATCAGTAATGGTTTGGGGTGCAAACTGTGCAGGACCTCTACCGATCCTTCCCAAGACGTGTTGCTGCTGTGCTGGCTGCCCACGGTGCCCCAACACCTTATTCAATAAAGATTTTGGATTTCTACCAGGTGTTTCAGTTTTAATGTCCAATACCTATAAATATAGATGCATAATTGAATTTAAAAATTTTTCGTAATTAAAATTAACAACCGGGTAAGGCCGGAACCTTTACAAAAGGTATTAAATCCATGTAATGAATTTGATAATTTGGAATAGGAAAAAAACTAATTTAGGATTAACCTGATTTAGTTGTTTTATTTAGCATGCTTTTTTAATGTGTTAATCTATATCTATAAAATCCAAATACCACTCACTCACTCACTCATTCATCACGAAATCTCCAGAACTATGAAGCCTTCAAACTTGAAATTTGACAAGTATATTTCTCCTGGCTTCTAGGTGCTCGCTAAGAAAGGATTTTATTTATTCTTTCTTCCTTTCCATTGTAGATGTTTTTTAAAACTCAATTTACCTGGAGCTCAATGGGATTTTTGCATTTCTTAAACAATTGTGACGTTTGCTTAGAAATTGTGACGTCGTTGTTTGCTTTTGCGCTTATTCCGCAACAGTAAGGCGTGGTTTCCACATCCCGGAATCACGCCAGAACGGAACCCTAACGGAAAATTTTTATAATGTAACTTCCTTTCCATTTCGTTTTTGATCACCAAAATGTCGATGGAAAGTTTGTCTCTGGTGTTGAAGAAAAATTTCCATTCCGTTTCGCCATAAAAGGCACCATCGTCATGACGTCATCGCGTAGACTTCGCTGCTGTCGGTCTGGCGCTTCGCCGCCATTATTGTGTCTATCGAATCGAGTCTGCATTCTCTCCATCTCCCTTGGCGAACTTCGAAGAATATGGCAAAAAATAAAAAGAATATTGAAAAGAAGCTGCTCTGCATTCACCTGGATGAGTTTTGCAGAGCAGCTTCGGGTACGAGTTCGAATCCCGCCCTCGGAAATGTTTTTCTATTTTTCCTCCTAAAATCATCTTAATATGTACGGAAGTTCAGTAAGCCATTTTGTAATCATAATCTCAATTTTCCAATTTGCTACTATTATCTATATATATAAAATCCAAACTTTTGCGATTATTCCGTGAAAAGCATGAACAGGAATATAATGGATTGCGTGAAACAGCAATCAACAGGAATTACGATTATATTTCGCGCAGGAATATAATGGGTCTTATTTTCTAATA
>JAHWFO010101283.1:653513-673571 GCA_023313115.1 Rhysida immarginata | reverse complement strand
TACAGTATTTTGGTTATAAAGGCATGTAATGAATAACGTAAAATCTGCAATTTCGATATCGATACTTTGTCTCGATTATCTGATCTTCGTAAGTCAGGTGGAGAAGGGGGGAGCTTGAAGTAAAAATAATATATAATGATTGACGTTTTCATAAGTAGTCATATAATCCATAAATTAAAAAAAAATTGGCCATGTGATTGGTCTTTTTTTTTTTCTTTTTTTTCTTTTTGACTCGCATGATTTGTTTGTTTAGGTTATAAACTGTACATACCCAAAAGGCTCCTAACAGATGGGCGCACGTCTTCGAGGCGCCGGAATCAAAGTCCACATGTTAGGTCGGTTTGATGCGGTTGACCAAGTATTGAAGCATCTTGGAGGACCCGCGTGACGTCACATGGATCGTGATTGGTTGGATTTTGGCCACGTGGTTGTTGGTCATAAAATATCGATTTTGTTATTTGACTTAAAATTTATTTAAAGTATCCATGACTATTTTTCGATTTATTATGAAGTAGCTGATATACTCGGCGTTGCTCGGACTCTTTGTTGATGAAATTTTGCAATTTCTGAATGTGAATCTACAAAAAAAGTGAACATTATTCTTCACCTTTCATCTCCGGCCCTGCGTCAAATTCACTCAGCTAAGGGGCCGGTGATTATAGAGAAGTGAAACATAATACAATAATAACATTTTTAAGAGCCAAAAGATTGATTTTTAGACGACGCTCCTACATAACAATAGCGAAGCATTGCCGGGTCTGCTAGTAGTTGTATATAATTAATACTTTGAGGGCAATATATCTTTTTAATTGCTGGCTATGAAAAAAGAGAAGATAATAGTCTTTTTTGTCAGATATGATTGTTGGAAATAATGAAAGTTTTATTGTTGGTCATCACTATGGAAATAGTTATATAGTAGACAATCGACAATCGAACAGTTTAATGTATCTGTATCCATATAATATGACACAGTTCTGATTATGACGTTTGGAGTTCCACTGCGAGTTCTTATCATTCAAATCTCCTGCTAATACTACTGGTATACACCCAAAGAAAAGCTCGTCACATCGATCTTATACTTGGTGCACCCCCAGATGAGCTCTTGACATTGGGAGCAACAATTCTATCTTTGCGATAGACACAATAGCCCGGGATTATGAAATCTTGGCCCGGTTTTAAATGTGTCTCACAAAAAATGCCACGTCTCTATTCCATTTAATTATATAGTTATAAAACTCCATACACCTATGGGGAATTCCCCTGGCATTCCATATGACGCAAAGAAGCTTACCTCTGTTAATAATAGTATATTATCGATCAGTCATAATCTCAGTGTTTGCTCATAAGAATTCCATTCATTTGTGGGTATTTTTTGCCTAATTCATTATACAAATGGCAAATATTGCCTGGTTGTTTACACAAGTCTTGTATGTCATTCACGTTAATTCTTTTATCCGTTTTCGAGACTATTGAGGCATAGGATATCTCTGGAGTAACTTTGGTTGTGACTCGTTTGACTTGCAGATATTTTGGGCATTTGTATACTCGATGTGTTCTGCCGATCGCATCTTATACACTTTGGAGAATCTTGTCCTTTAATGATGATGGAATGTAATCGCATGAGAATATTTCCCTTCATTTGTTCTTGGCGAAAAACATTGCATGATGTAATCAGTGAAAAGTATTAGTTACTAATAACAAAAGTCAACACGCATTTTATAACTAAGACCACATATAGTGGTTTTTATAGAAACTTGTATGTAGAATCCGAATCTGCAGTTAGTTTTTATCTATCACTTCACGTTTCCAAGTATTTCACTTCGAGACTTCTATGTTAAAGTAACATGACAGAAGAAAATCAGCTACATTGTTAAAGTATCCATATTTTGGGGCCGCAAGGTAGTTTACCAGGTCCCAAACACAGAATGATTTTAAAATATTTCTTTGTAAAACAAGAAAGCTGTGCACGCTAGAGAAATTTTAAAATTATATTCGTAATCAGCAGAAAAAATACTACCAAAAATCACCCACTTTCATTTTGTCACATGAAAAATCTTTAATTTTGTTGGCCAGTGTAATGATTGAAAACACATTAATTTATAACATGAAAGATGTATTTAAAAAAAATCAAAGTATTTTTTACAGAAAAAAGTTTATCATCTAGCAACAGCACAATGTCTTATTATAAATGTTATAATTGTTACAAAAGCTCCAGAGAAATTTAAGTGATGTTTTATAATGTACTTTATTATACAATAAACTAAAATTTGTACATTTTCCGATAAAACGAGGTCTCCATTAATACAATTAATGAAAAAATTAATAATGGGGGTGGGGAGAGTACAAAATGCGAATTACTGTATTGCGGGAATGATGTTAACAAAAAATGACATCACACGCGAGCATGCGGAATGACTTAATTAAATCAACAATCACTGAGCTTCGAAGTTTATGGATGGTCTTCGCTCCGCAACAATCAAATGTGTTATTAAAATGAGTTATAAATTTGAAAACTACCTAACATTCAAATTTTAAACTCAATTTTATCGATGAAAGGGCAAAGAGATGGAGGATCGATCATAGAGACATTCCTATTCGAATTTTTGATGGTCTATGCAAATTAGTTTGGCCAGGTGTCCTGTTTTTGAGGCACCTGTCCTTTTTTTTCTCTTCAAATGTCCGGTTTTTTGGATCAAATCTCAAACCTGTCAAATATTTTTTGTTCGTTTTACCATCTTCGATATAAATTCTGGTGTTTTTTGTTTTCATTATTAAACCAATCTGAGCTTTCAGGTTATTAAACGTCTTTTCATGTGTATGCCTTCTGATTGGCCGCTACATTTAACCCATTCTAATTCGGACCAATCCCATGCAGCTTACCCTGGCCATTTCTGCATATAAAGAAGTTCTCGTTCATAGGTTGTATCACACACCACAGACTGCAGAGGGAGCACAGAGCAGAGCACACATCTCGGGTTCGAGCTACTCATAGACGGTATAGATTGGAGAAGGAATGTAATTGAAGGCACACTCTCTTAAGGTCAGCGGTTTTTTTTTATATCCTATTCTTTAAGGCCGTATTTTCTACAGATCTGATTCTGGAAAAGCCCTTTTCAGGGCTAGCAGTCTGACTATTCTTTACTGACTATTATTTTAAATTTTATCATAATGCCAGACTCAGGCAAAGCGTTAAGTGGCATTGCAAGCCAAAAAACAAGTGACGGTAAATATACATATGGCGAGATATATAAAGATGCCTGTAAAGATTACAGATTCGAAGCTTTTGATGCTATAATTAAGGATAAGCTAGAGGTTTTGCGCCAAGAAATGTGCACTAAGTATGATATTTTACAAGGCAAAGTCGAGTCACTAAAAGGGAACATTGCTGAAATCCACGACAAAATTGCTAATATGAATGCTGAAATATCTGCAGCACGCAATGAAGCCAACAAGAACTTTAATAAGTTAGAGCAGTTCCTCAAAGATCAATTCTCTGCTCTGTCAATGAAAGGTAATCAGCCTACTGGTGTAACTTCTGACTATCTAAGAGACTCTTGTGAAACAGAGAGTGTGAATCCTCAGCCTATGGAAATTATCCCCTCCGGCTTAGGGAGTAACGATAACGATGGCAAAGACCCGATTAGTACAAATCGCAAACGGCTATACAATGATACGGATAAATGGATACCTGCAAAATCTAAAAAGGCTAAAAAAGGGTTGAAAATTGACAACATTAAGGATGTTGTTGATATAAATGATACAATCGCTGTTGCTTTTCGAGAAAGCAAGTCCGAACAGCGAAAAAATGTTGAAAAGCCAAATACCAAGAGCAGCTCCTATATTCCGCCAATCATAATACGTACTCACGGTCAGCCAATCAAGCAAATCCTGGGCGAGATTCAAAAGCATGTGGCGATTAACCTAATTACTGTACACACAGGCAGAGCAGAGACGATCAAAATAAGGTGTCATGATGAGGAAACTCATAGTAAATTGGTGTCTGGCATTAAGGCTGATAACGTGTTAAAGATTCAGCATCATCAACTTAAATCGGAAAAAGTCCTCAAATACGTTATACGAAATGTAGACGTGACCTATGACCTTAACGATTTTAATGAAGACCTGAAAAAGGCCAACTACTTCCCTGAGAAAGTGATTAGGCTTAAAAAAGCCAAAGGATCAATTGATATGCCCATGATTCTGGTTCTATTATCAAACACTGAACACAATAAGACACTTAAAAATGTGACCCGCATAGGGCCTTTAGCTGTCAGTGTTGAAATGTTTCGAGGTAATAAGAAACCTTTACAATGCTATAATTGTTAGCGATTTGGCCATGTATCTTTGGGTTGCACGGAATCCCCCCGTTGTAACAAATGCGCTAAAGATCATCAGTCAAAAGACTGCCCAAATGTAAAAGGACAAGATCCCCCAAAATGTATTCGATGTAATGGACAACACACCTCCAGTTACACAAAATGTCCAAAATATCCGCAAGTCAGGAGAGTGCAAAGTGCTAAAGTGTCCCCGGAGATTTCCTATGCCTCAATGGTCTCCAAACAAGATAAGAGCATTAACGTGAATGATTTTCAAGAAATGTATAAACAAATTGGCAGTGTATGCAATTTGTTAAACGAACTGGGCAAGAAAATGCCACTGATGAGTGGAATACTTACGAATAAACACTGACAGTATGGCTGATCGATGTTAATCTATTACAAATCGAGGTAAACTTCGTTGCGTAATATGGAACGCCAGGGGGGTCCCCCAGAGGCGTATTGAGTTTTACAACTTCCTAACCCAATGGGATATAGACATAGCATTTCTATGTGAGATACACTTAAGGCCAGGCCGCGACTTCAGGCTACCTGGTTACTGTGTCTATCGTAAAGACAAAATTCTTCCCACTACAGTAAAGTCCCCGTCAGGTGGGTCAGCAATTATTATTAAGAAAGGCATTCATCATCGGGAGGAACCAACCCGAGACTATATGGGAATGGAAGCTGCCTCTGCTATCATTACTTATGCCACACTGGGAGAAGTGAAACTAGTGGCTCAATATAATGCGCCCAAGCATAAATTCGATGCCAATGAGCTCGACGAGCTGTTTTCCGGGAATATTCCCGTTATTATGGCGGGAGACCTGAACGCTAAGCACTCGCACTGGAATTCAAGATGCCATAACCAAAACGGTGTCCTTTTGTATGGCTACGTGCAAAAGCAATCTGATATTATTGCAGTAGGCCCTGTTTATGATACATATTATTGTGATCATTCTCCTTCAAGCGATGTACTTGATATTGTGTTTTTGAAGGGCTTCTACAAATCATACAGTATCTATACTGTCAATGATCTATCCTCAGACCATAAACCAGTTGCACTAAATTTTGACAACGTAAACATTGACCTCAAAGAAGAACTGAGGCTCAAACAAGACTGGAAATTTTTTAGAGAAATTCTCAAAAATGATGACGACCCACTAAATAACGTACATAGTACGAGCGACATAGACACCAATGTGAAAAAGCTTACTGAACGTATAAATGCAGCTATTGACTCTAGTGCTTCGCCCTTAGAGTCGAAGCGAGCTGATCACCTTGATCTCACCCCAGAAATCAAACAATTAATTGAGCAAAGGAAAAAGGTTAGAAGGCAGTGGTTCCGAACTCGTGATTCATGGCTTAAGACCAAGTATAATAGGCTCACAAGAAGAGTTCACGAGGAGGTAAAAGCACTTCGTAATGACAGATGGAATGATAAAGTTAAGAGTCTGTCGACCCACGATAACTCTATGTGGTGCATGGTTCGAGTCTTGCAAAACAAGAAAGCCATTAATATCCCACCTCTGTTAGCCCAAATTGGCAAATTCATCACGAATGATGATGATAAAGCGCAGCTTATTGCAAGCTCACTTTCAGAACAGTTTGTCACGCCTACTGATGGTCGGCAAATAGGACTTGATATGTCCGAGAAAGTAAAATCCTGCATAAATGGCTTCTATAATATTCACGGCAATGAATTCCCAAAACATAGGATTGATGTGAATGAAGTCCTAAGCATCATTAAAAATTTAAAAAAGAGAAAAGCTCCAGGTAAAGACTCTATTAAGAACAGTGCTTTGAAAAATTTACCTCCAAATACAATTCAAGATATTGCAAAAGTGATTAACGACTGCTGGAAGAACACTTACTTCCCGGATGCTTGGAAGCAATCAGTTGTCTTAAGCATTCCTAAGCCAGGACAAAATCCTGCAAATCCTGTTAGCTACAGGCCCATCAGCTTGTTACCATCAATTTCCAAAATCCTGGAAAAAACAATCCTCAAGAGATTCATTGAGCACTGTGATGCCAACGATCTCATCCGCAATGAACAATTTGGCTTTCGCTCAAACCATTCCTGCCAACTCCAAACATGGAGGCTCGCAGCGGATATCAATGAGCCCCTTAATCTCTCTATGTACTGTGGGGTCGTTTTTCTCGATGTACACAAAGCTTTCGACCAAGTCTGGCATGATGGTCTTATTTTTAAAATGATTATGGATGGATTTCCTCAAGACATAATTACTCTGATACACTCGTTTCTCTCCAACCGGTTCTTTCAGGCCAGAGTTGGAGATAGTCTATCTCATATGTATGAAGTAAAAGCTGGTGTCCCACAGGGTTCAGTCCTGGGGCCAGTATTATTCAATTATTTTATGCGAGACTTTCCAAGTCCTTCTAAATGTAAGCTCTCTTTTTACGCAGATGACGCTGCTATACTGACCTGTGCTCGTCAACCAGCCGTAGTAGTCTCGCGGCTGCAGAAGGCTCTAAAGGAGTGTGAAAGCTGGTTTAGCAAGTGGAGGCTAAAACTGAATGTAGACAAATGCAAGGCGATGTTTGTCTCCAAGAAGAGAAAGAGATCATTAGATTCTCTAACACTATATGGCAAAAAACTGGACTGGGTTGAAACTTATAAATATCTTGGTGTTGTTATTGACTCTAAACTTACCTGGACTCCTCACGCAACTTATGCGTTGAATAAGGCCAGGAGAGCCAAGTTTAGCTTGATTGCTCTGCTGGGCCGGAATAGTGCTCTAAACATTGATAATAAACTCCTACTCTATAAGGTCATTGTTCGGACTATCTTGACCTATGGTATGCCCGTCTGGGACACAATATGTAAAACTAGATGGAAAGAACTGCAAACGTTCCAAAACGTTACCCTTAGGACTATTGCGCAAAAAGATCGGAGAATTGTTCGCAATTCCTCCATTTATAATGACTTCAACATGACTCATATTGGCAAATACGTTCAAGGGCTCATGGAATCCATGCTGCCCAATATAGAAAATCATAGCAACGAGCTAGTCTCGGGCATTTTAAAGATCTTGATATTAATTTTGAAGACATTGATAATGTCTTATTTCCAGATTACTGGACTTGATAGGTCGTGTTTTATCTAATACTAGTGGTCTGCTTCTAGTCTAGACAGTCGTCAATCAAATTTTCCTCCACCAAGAGGAGGCAATTTTCTTTCATACTTTGGATGACCCTTGTGGGTACATCAGGCTTCTTTTCTAGCTCAGTGTATTTCGCTTGGAATATGATTATGAAGGGTGAGTTTATGGAAGCTATGCTTCAAGTTCCACTTGAATACCGATACACTACACTGTTCGATTGTCGATTGTCGATTGTCATAGGTTGTATGGACGAAAACACATTGTCGTCACAGAACACTTAGATGGTATAGATGGAGACGGAATGTTTATTTAAGGAACATTCTCTTAAGGCCAGCGGTTTTTATATTTTATTTTAGGGATGTTTTTTGCCTGATCGTATTTCGGAAAAGCCCTTTTCAGGGCTAGTAGAAATATCCAAAATCGTTAAAAGCAGTATAACAAAGTATTACAGTAATAGCCATCATGTGTCCAAACATTATGTACAGGTAGCTGAGATTTAAAATTGCTATAAGAAACTCAAGAAAAAGAAGGCACTAGGATGAATATAACGTAAAATTAATTGTAGTCGAAATTGGTTCCAAAGAAACTGGTTTAGTGGAACCTTTATGGTTCTTTGGAACTTTCAATGCTAAAATATGCAATGTAATATAACCAACACCTTGGAGTGATTTGTCATGAATAAAGATACTATTAAAAACAATGCATTAAAAATTTACCGTAAAATGTATCTGGTGAAATCATTAAATTTATAACGACTGTTGGGATAACTGCTACTTTCCAGATACACGGAAACAGTCTGTTGGCCTAAGTATTCGAAAACCCGGTCAAAAACCTGCAAACCCCATCGGCTTACTATCTTCAATTCTAAAGTCTTGGAGAGAACAATTCAAACAAGACTCTTAAGATTGCTGCACAACCAAAAATCTAATCCTGAAGAATAATTTGGTTTTTGAAAACCTAAAGCGGATGTTAACATTCCCTTTAATCTTTCGATGTATTGCGGCGGTGTCTTCTTAGATGTTCATAAAGTAAATGATCAGGTCTGGCATGAAAGCTTTATTTACAAAATGATAGTTGATGGTTTCCCACATGATTTATTTAGTCTAGTTCACTCGTTTCTGTCCAACAGGTCTTTGGAGTTGGAGATTAATTAACTAATACCATTGAGATAAATGGCTGTGTCACCAAAGGGTCAGTGCTGGGGCCAAATCTGTTCTGTTCAATTACTATATATGTGACTTCCCTGAATTCTCATACTGCAACCTATATGTTTATGCTGATGGTGCTGCTATACAGACATGGGCACGCCGAGCCTAGTGTTGTTGTTTCACGTCTGCAGAAACCCGTTAAAAAATGTGAAATCTGGTATGGCAAGATGCGAATAAAACTGAATGTCGACAAATGCAAAGCAATGATTATCACTAACAAGAAAAAGAGAAATCTTGACTCTTAAAGTATATGGCAAAATTTGGAATGGGTTGACAATTATATATACCTTGGCGTTGTTATTGATTCAAAACTATCGTGGTATATTCATGTGACTTTGCGATGAACAAGGCCAAAAAAGCGAAGTTGATATGTAAATAAGTAAATAGAGAGAATAGACTTACCTTAAAAACTCTGTGGATAGTTGAATACATACGAGATGAAGGCAAGAAAGTCCACTTGTACACAAACATATATTTAATACACCATAAATGTATACATTTCGGTCACTAAGTCACCTTCTCCAGTATGATTCAGGTTGACTTGTTCAGAGTCGGTATTTATAACAAGGAGGTACCAATCAGGGAGCAGAACACCATGATTTTGTTTACAAAAGCGGGTTAACTCAAAGGATTGGAGGAGAGTCATGCCACTCTACAAAATTATACAAAAATTATACAAAACAAAGTTTTGCAGAAAACGGAAATCTCAAAAGTCAATACGTACAATAACTACATTGGAAGGAACCAAAAAAACAAGTTCTTATAAGCGCAGCTCTTATATCCGGCCTACATATATCAGAGGTTCTTATATCAGGAAAAAATTTTGCCCAAAATTAAAGTTTTGAAGTCAGTGAGCACCACTGTGATAAGTGCATTGGGCCTCTTTCATGATTTAATAATTTGTCTGGTGGTATTTTAGAAATCTCCAACGATTCTAAAAAATTCAGTTTTCTGGGATCGTCATTGTAATGTAAGATTCAGAAATTATTTATTTTTCTGACGTGTCCTATAGTTATAACATGTTCCGCGAATGCAGACTTCTCGGGTTTATATAGCTTGTGATTCTTGATATAGCTGAAGTGTTCTTTGATTCGAGTCGAAATCTTACTCCTGCATTTATTTCATGAATAGCATCTTTCGTGTTGCCTAGTAAGCTTTTGTGGTTGTAGCTGCTTTTATATGCTACCGTAAGGTCGTAAGCTTTACAAATTCTTTCTAGATCTCTAGTAGACTTAAGGTTATAGGATATACATATGAATTTCTTATTCTTCTCACTGGTGGATTGTAGAGTGGTAATGTCTTGCAATTTCGTCTTAAGAGTCTGCTTTTTGATCAGTTTGTCTATTAATCCTTCTTGTAACATTGAAAACCTCTTGTAAATCCTTCTTGTAACCATTGAAAACCTCTTGTAAATCTTTTTTGTAACCATTGAAAACCTCTGCTTCCTTGATCATGTGTATTTCTTCTTGTTTCATCGCATGGGACATGGGTATAGTTAACATTCTGTGGATCATATGGTTGAATGTTGCAATATTGTGGTTAAAACTGTAGTTAGAGTTGTGCTTGATGTATGCTGGTATATAGTTGGTTGGCCTGAATATTCCCATCCTCTCTCTGTATCACTAGGTCCAGGAATGGTAAGGAACAGTCTTTCTCTCTCTCAATCAAGAAGTTGATGGAGGGGGATAAATTGTTGAGTCCCTCAACTAATAGGTCAAGAAGTTTTTGGATCTCGCGTATGGCGAAAATATCGTCCACATATCAATACCCAGTTTTGGGGAAATAAGGTAAAGTGGATATGGCTAAGTTTTCCAAATGGTTAATTAATAAATTTGCTAGAAAGGGGCTAATGCTGATTCTCATTGGTGTCCCATTATCCATTTTGAAAAATTATTGTTAAACTGAAACAGATTATTCCTATAGTAGCATAGTCTGGAAAGGAGCATCAGATCCCTATCTTGGACTAGGGGGATATCGTTTTCATTGAGACAATCTTCTAAAATGTTAAGAGTTTTATTAAAGGATATACTAGGAAACATCGATTCAACATCAAAGACGCAAGAATATGGTTATCTAGGATGGTTATTGTCTGTAATTTACTTACAAGTTCTTCGCTCATCTCAATAGAGAATTTATAGCCATTAAGTTTCAAGTTTTTGAATTTATGATTGAAAATCTTACCGATAAAGCTAGTTGGGGATTCCGTGTTGTCCACAATCGGTCTCATGGCTTTGCCGAATTGTGTGTCCTGGGAAGATGATATAACCTCGGTAGCCGTGGGTTACTAGGAACTAAGTTGTGAGACTCATTTTTGAAAATAGATTTGCAATTGGAAATGCACTCTTTTCTCTTCCTGACTAAAGTCTCTAAAGGATATTTGTCAATCTTAATATACGGACCTTGAGTAATGAAGTTTTCTACGCCTTCAACATATGCTGATTTATTTAAGATGACAAGATGATTGCTTTTGTCATCTTTAAGATAGTAGCAGTCTTTTTCTTTAAGTTTTTTGATCATGGCAATGGTATCTTTATAAAGACTCTGATTTCTGTTGTGCCCTGTTTTGATTAAATTTTTTTGGATTTGGTTCCGACAGAGGATTTGGAAATCAGCATTTTGCTTCTTATTCAGTTAGTGTGAACCTGCACTCAATGTACTTAAAAAAGTTAGGAAATCTTCTTTGTGGTTGGGAATAGAAAACTTAATGCCCCTGTTAAGCGTCTCTAATTCTTGGTTATCAAAACTAATGTTAGACTTATTAATAATTACATTTTGAGGTGGGGGAATAACTAAGAATTCACGGGTCGAATGGAGAGGTCTTATCCATCTAAATTTTTGTTGATTCTTATTCTTTTTCCATATTCTTATATTCTTTGATGTTGAATCGATGTTTCCAAGTATACCCATTAAAGAAACTTTTAACATTTTAGAAGATTGTCTCGATGAAAACGATGTCCCCCTAGCCCAAGTTAGGGATCTGATGCTCCTTTCCAGACTATGCGGCTAAAATAATCTGTTTCAATTTAACAATAATTTTCACAAAATGGGTACGGAGACACTAATGGGAGCCAGCATCAGCCCCTTTCAAGCCAATCTCTTCTTTAACCATTTGGAAAACTTACCCATGTCCACTTTACCTTATTTCCGTAAAACTTGGTATGAATATGTGGACGATATTTTCGCCATATGCGAGCTCCAAAATCTGACCTATTAGTTGAGGGACTCAATAATTTATCCCACTCCATCAATTTTACCGTTGAGAGAGAAAAAGACTGTTCCTTACCATTCTTGGATCTAGTGATATGGTAAGATGATGGGAAACTCAACTTCGAAATATTCAGGAAAACCAACTATATACTAGCATATACCAAGCACAACTCTAACCACAATTTTAACCACAAGCTTGCAACGTTCAATCATATGATGCACAGAATGTTACTATACCCATATCCCATGCGATGAAACAAGAAGAAATACACACGATCAAGGAAGCAGCGGTTTTCAATGATTACAAGAAGGATTTAACAGACTAAAGGGTGGTTTACATAGACGCACGAACGCATGCGTTTCTGCGATTCTGCGTCGAATCGCATATCCCATGGTGCATCAGGCCGATTTACATGCACGCATGAACGCATGCGATACTGCGATACTGCGTCTAATCGCACGTCGCATGAAGTTCGAGGGGTTTAAACTTTTTAACGCTGCGTTACTGCGATTCAGGCCCCCCTTTCCAAACAAATGTACTTCAACATATGTATAGCTCACATGTTTCGATGGTATCTGGCTATAAGAACCTCGTATTAATCTATTTCTTATAAAATGAATTAGAAATAATAAAAATTTTCTCATTATAATCTATTTTTTAAATTTTATCTTCTGTTTCAAATACTTTATTGTCATTTTTGAAGCATGTCTTTCTTATTAATCATAAATTTCTTATTTGTTTCTGGTTGTTCCATCGTTTTAGGGATCGATTGTCTTATTTTCCCACTTTTTTAATTGTTTGGAAAATTTAAATCTCTTTAAATTTAATATCGTTGGGGAAAAATTATTACATTTCATTAATTTGATTTTAATTTTAATTCCAATCCCAAAACACACACAAATAAATTATAAACCAAAATCCTAATATACAACAAAAATTACAGAAAATGTTTTTGTACATAGTAAGCTGTGTGTAATTTTTTACTGTATTTAAGAAATTTTGGTTTGTAACTTATATTTTGTATATTGCGTTTGAATAAATATAAAATTAAATTAATTTTTTTTAATATTTTCCTTTTTTTCGACGAATTTTTAAAGTTTTTACAAATTGGTTTCATACAGCTTTACAAGAATTTCATACATTTCTAAGTAGATTTAATACAATTTTATTAATAAAATTCAAACATCAAGTACTAATATTTGAAAAAATGGTAGGAAAATTCTGTGACCCGGATTCGTACCAGGAACCACGAGTTTTAATAGATTTAATACTTTTTTAAAAGAATATAATACCATTTTAAATGAATTACCGGTGAAATACCCCCTCAGTACAGAAATACGGAAGAATGATTTTTTTTTTATTAATACTATATTGTATATTTTAGTATAACTATACAGTGTTTAACTGTTACTCTTTATGTTACATTTTGTTTGCAATTTGTTTATGTTACAATTTTGTTTTCTGTAATTTAATTAAAATAAAAAATAAACTATCTGTGAATTTACTAAAACAAGATTTCAATAAAAATGTTTTTTCTTACTTAATTTTGGTAATTAAACTCCATTTACACTGAAATAAAACATATGTTTTATTTATTTAAAATTGTATTAAATCTATTTGAAAGCACATTAAATTCATTTAAAAAAGTATTAAATTCATTTAAAATTGTATTAAATCTATTTAGAAATGTATGAAATTCACGAAAAACTGTAATTTATTGTTTTGTAATTTATTTTTCTTATTCATTTTAATTTTATATATTTGCAAAAATGATGGTTATTTTATAAGAAACAGATTGATATATTCTTTATTTCGGTAAGGAGCCATGAAAATAAAGAAGGGAATCATGTATTAAACAACAGACATCGAGGACTCCACTTTATTTGCTGTGCTCTTTGCAGAAATAGCACCCCCTCCCCTCCCCTGTCGGTCCAGTGGAAGCACCGACACTGCTATATATATGAATTTCTTTAGTGATTGTCAGTTCAATCACATCAAGGAGCTTTATATCAATACATATGGACAGTCTAGTGGTATATTTTTTTTAGATGGCTAAAAACGTCATTAAAAAAGGCACGAAGAAACATCGTCGCTGATGCTTCGCTAAACAAGACGCCATGTTGCTTCGAGAACTTTTCAACCCATAAGCACTTGCGCAATGAGAATCGGAGCGAACGCACGTGGTGCATGTGAACCGGAGCCTCCATTTTGCAGACGCAGCGTTTCATCGCACAGACGCACACTGGCTAATCGGACAACGCAGTTCGCAGAAACGCATGCGTTCGTGCGTCTATGTAAACCACCCTTAACTGATCAAAAAGCAGACTCTTAAGCAAAATTTGCAAGACACTACCACTCTACAATCTACTGGTGAGAAGAATAAGAAATTCATATGTCTACCTTTTAACCGTAAACTAGAGGTCTGAAAAGAATTTGTAAAGCTTACGACCTTAGGGTAGCATATAAAAGAAGCCACAAACCTCAAAAGTTTTCTAGGCAACACGAATTTTCTTGTAATTCGTGTGACAGCAAATATATTGGCCAAAGCAGGAGGAAGATTTCTACTCGAATCAAAGAACACTATCAGCTTTATCAAGAATCACAAACTCGAGAAGTCTGCGTTCGCGGAACATGTTATAACCACAAGACACGTCGGAAAAATCGATAATTTCCGAATCTTACATTACAATGACGATCCCAGAAAACTGAATTTTTTAGAATCGTTAGAGATGTCTAAAATACCTCCAGACAATTTATTAAATCATGAAAGAGGCCCAATGCACCTATCACAGTGGTGCTCACTGACTTCAAAACTTTAATTTTGGGCAAAATTCTTTCCTGATATAAGAACCTCTGATATAAGTAGGTCGGATATAAGAGCTGCGTTTATAAGAACTTGTTTTTTTGGTTCCTTCTAATGTAGTTATTGTACGTATTTACTTTAGAGATTTCCGTTTTCTGCAAAACTTTTTGTATAGTTTTTTGTATAATTTTTGTATATAATTTTGTAGAGTGGCATGACTCTCCTCTAATCTTTTTAGTTAACCCGCTTTTGTAAACCAAACCAAGGTGCTCTGCTCTCTGATTGGTACCTCCTTCTTATAAATACCGACTCATCCTGAATCATACTGAAGAAGGTCAATTAATGACCGAAATGTATACATTCATGGGGTATTAAATTTGTGTGTGGACAACTGGAATTTAGCTTAATTGCTCTGTTGGTTCGTAAGAATGCCCTCAGTGTTGATTAATGATTGTTCGTGTTATCTTGCTATATGGCATGACCATTTAGGCTACAATTCAAGACAAGATGAAAGAAACTCCAAACTATCCAGAACATTACCCTAAGGACTATTGCACAATTAGATAGGAAAATTGCTCGCAATTACTCCATTCATAATGATTTCAATATGACCCATGTCGGGAAATATAGTTCAAGAACTCATTAAAACTGTGCTGCTTATTATGGCAAATCATGATAATGTCCTAGTCTCTGGCATTCTAAAATATTCTTTGCATAGAAAATGCCATTATGATCCAAGACTTATCCTTGATGTTAATTTTGATAACATTGACAATGTCATCTTCCCAGATTACTGGGTTTCATAAGTTTTTCGGTTTTTGTGGCTTACTATGTGATATACTCCGAGTTCAGATAATCGTCAATCAAATTTTCCTCCATCAAGAGGCAGCACTTTTTTTCTTTCATACTTTGGATGACCTTTGTGGGTAGATCAGGCTTCTTTTCCAGTTCAGTGTTATTTTTTTGGAATATGATTATGAAGGGCGAGATTATGGAAGCTATTTCTCAAGTTGCTCACGTATACTGATACATTGTTTGATTGCCGATTGTCGATTGTCATTGCTCTTATAGCTCACTCCTGTCAGCTCTAGTTGCTGATATGAAAGGTCCTCTCAATCTTTCTATGTTTGGTGGTATCGTTGTTCTTGACGTTCAAAAGGCCTTTGATCAAGTCTGCCATGATGCACATATTTATAAAATGATTATTTGTGGCTTCCATGATGACCTGATTCCCTTGGTTCGCTACTTTCTGACCAATAGGACCTTCCGCATTTAGTTATCCACGACTTTCCTAAGTTTGCAAAGTGAATCTTTACTTCTTTGCTGATGACGGGTCCATCATGACCTGCAGGAAATCTAGTTTTTTATGTCATCAGCCGTCTGCAGAAATCTTTACACCAGTGTGAGAGCTGGTTCGCTAATTGGTGCTTATAGCTGAATGTTAACAAGTGTAAAGCCATATTCATCATACGCAAACGCAAAAACCCTCTAAGACCCCTCATCCTATGTGGTAGGAAGCTTGAGTGGGTTAAAAATTATAAATACCTCGGAGTTGTGATTGATTCCAAGCTTAGATGGAACGACCATGTCGAATATTTGCTTAACGAGGATAAGAAAGCGAAGTTTAGTCTCATTGTGCTACTGGGACGCAACAGCGCTCTGAGAGTGGACAGCAATCTCTTGTTATAAAAGGTAGTGATTCGTGCCATTCTATTTCATCGTATGCCTGCTTGGGCTTCCATTTGCAAATCGAAATGGAAAGATCTTCAGACCTTCCAAAATTTTCCCCTCTGTCCTTTGCTCAACTCACCAACAATCTTTCTAAATATGAAAATCTGGTTCCTATGTTCAAACACGTCTCAGGAACATACTGGCCAAGATGAGATCATGAAAATACAGTGGTTACACTGACTATCAGGAATTCCCTCAGTTTTCGAAGACCCTGTCATATCTTGGATGTCAATTTCGAGAACAATAACAAGGGCCAGTTCCCCACCTACTGGATCTACTATATCCTAGTTTTTTTCGGATTCGCTCTTCGTCAATCTACAATCTGATTCTCGTCCCTACCATGGACGAACTCTTCTCTGGATGAATTGAGAGGTTCATCAGACTTCTTTCCTGCTTCAGTGTACCTTATTTGGTTAACTTTTTGGGCAAGCGTGTAAAGACCATTCGTATTACTTTTTTCACTACACTGATCGATTGTCGATTGTAGGATCTCATAGCAAACCTTCCAAATTTATTAAAACTGTTTCAATACTGTACTTCTATTCCTGTTTCAAACGCAGGGGTTGAGAGGGTTTTCCGTGTTATGAATTGTATGTGGAGCGATGAGAGAAATAGATTGTGTCTAGAGTCAGTCAGAAGAGAACTTTGTATTGCCTTCAATATACCTTATGCTTGTACAGACATACAGAACATTTTTCTACAAAAGGACCTTTTATGTGCAGTCTAATCTGACGGGAAGTACAGGCATTGAGTTCATAACTTTTTTATATTCAGTTATTTTTCATTTTATTATTATTGTATTATTTTTTTTTTTTTGGTTGATTTTAACCTGAATTAAGGTAATAATTACTGTCGTAATAATATTGATCCCACTAATAAATAAATGATTAAAATTAAAAATAAAATTAAGGGGATTTTGTGTCCTCTATCTGTCCGGTTTTTAAATGAAATCAGCTGGCCACCCTGTCCTATTATGAAGTCAAAAACAAAAAATCCGAGAAAATGGCAACACCAAACGACCAACTGCACAAATCCACTGTTCGTCACGTTTTGCATTATTTAATTAAAATTAATTTTAGTGCGGGTTGCTATGTTGTATATTCAGGGTATTTTTTTGTTTTTTGCCTTTTTTGCGGATTTATATGGCGGATTTGATTCCACCTGCTATCCTTTACGAGCTCAAAAATTTTGTTCGCGTCCTAAAGACTTTTTCCACCTTCCGTTTTATGTCTTTTTTGTTTGGAATTGCTTCATCAATTCGATTACGAGCTCTATGCGTTGTACACATGTTTTTGGGGGCGAACTCTGCGTTTGATTCACATAAAATAATAACTTGCATTTTCACTATCTACGATGATGCAGTAAAAATGTATACGCTTCACTGCAGAGGGGCGCTCTCTCGGTGGTCATGGTCCATCGGGGATGTTAACAATCAGTGTTTTCCGTTATTTGGAGCAATGAAAGTTGGATTGTTGGAACTATGTCACATTCGTAACGCGAAAATTATTTCATTCTAAGCATTTCATCTCCAAGTCGTTGTCGTCGCATAAGAAGTTTCACTTCAAAATCGTGAAGAAAAATCCACAGCTTGCACTTGAACCAGGGACCTCCAGGTAGAGTCTAGGACGTGGAATTTTATTCATTTGATTTTCTCCATTGATTAAGCAATATCAGAGGTAATGGCGTGAAATACTCCAAGACTATTTTCCATGTTTTTATTAAAAGAACTCTTAAAATAGTTTCTTCTCTCCCTCATGGTGGCCCAGGAACATTGTGAGCCACTTTTTTGTGATGAATCTGATATAATTGTAGTTCAGCATTTTAAAAGTGAATTTTTCTTTTGATAGAAATATCGATTTGCTAATTCATTATTGTGTTTTATTAAGTATGCATTTAGGGATCATAAAATTTAAGAACTGAAATTCTTTTTTTAAAAAAACAAAAGAACTAAATAATGATAGCGCTTGTAACACAATGTTAGATTATGAATAGTCTTCAATATAAACGAGAGTATAGGTGGAGTTTCACTACAGACATGGAGATAGCTCATAAACAAAGCATCCTACGAAAAAGGCTATTAAAGTCAAAAAATGAATTATATTGTGAATTACATAAAGTGAAAGGGGTATATCGAAATTATAATAGGAACGCTTATTATAATAGCATAGTCAGATATTACACAACATGTGAGAAATTTTAATTATGGTGTTTTTCAAATTGATTCAAAAGTTTAGGAGACAGAGCCACTGAAGGCGGGGAACATTTTAATTATCAACCCAGTTTTATCAAAGAACATGAAGAGACAGAGCGTGGATCTTACAAATATTCCTATTATTTTTTTATGTTCTTTAAGAATCCGAAATTCAATATATTCACTTCAAATATATTTCTTAGACACTGTGACTTGTCAATGTTCAAGATGGTCAAAAAAGGGAAGTGACGCGATGAAAAAAAAAAACATGTGCTTTGCGCAGTAGATGAAAATTGATCGGTAAAACAGCTCTTTGGCAAGCGAAAATCGTTCATAGGAATTGTTCGCAAATGAATTTGCGTATATGTAAAAGAATTACACATAGACAGTGAAATCACACAATTCAAAAAATATGTAACTTCCTATTGCTCATTTCTTGGAATTGCCCCCAACACAGAGCATAAAAATACGGCCCTGTAATACACCTACTAATGAGATTATTACACTCGGCACCAATTCTGGCCAGTGATCCTGGATAAATCTTTGTGAAATTCCTCATTTTTGATTAATTTTTAATGATGAACTCCCATCTCTGATTGGCCTTTCTCCAGTAGGTCTTATTAGTTTGAATGAACTTACACGATATTTCTCAGTGACATTGCTTTCCTTTCACATAACATGTATTCCTAAGATTTCGAACTTGGTCAATAGTTCAGTAATGGCATGTCTAAATTCCTTTCTTCATTTTCCTGCTGAAATTTTGCTAGCTTAAATTAAAGGAGTCTATGTCGACAAAATAAAACTGTCAGTCGCCAAAAGGACGCCTAGAAGTGATCAAAAGAAGGTGCCACCCCTCCTCGTATCAGTTTTCAATGCAAGTGATCATTGAATGCATAATAAGAAATTGCTTATTTCGTGAATTGTGTGATTTTACTATCTGCGCATAATTCATTTACATACACAAAATCGCTCATGAATAAATCCTTTGGAAGAGTTTTTCATCGTTTAATTTCAGTTTTTCAACTTTCGTGAATGCTGACAAGTCACGGCACCATATCCACAGCCTTTTTAATATACATGATCAGACTACCATCAAATGATTGGTTACCTTCAAGAGTTTGCTTGCGATTAAAATTCATAATATTTTAAAAAATTTATCTGTTGATCAAATATACAGACGACTCTAACTGCTTAAATTAGATAACTTATTTGAATATAATACTTTAGTCAAATACTTTTTAATACTGAATTTCTAAATAAGAAAGAACCTACATATAACTTATGATGTCAAAACTTATTCTGTATATCAAAAGTCTTCAATCACAATGGATGTAGAGAAAGAGAATATTATATTTCAAGTTTAATTAATCGACAGCCAAGATGGATACAGTCATTGACTACCTTTAGTATGATCAAAAAAAGCAACTCTGGTAAGAAAAATAATAATTAACGGTAGTTGAATAACATAAAGTAAAA
>JAHWFO010101283.1:634769-653113 GCA_023313115.1 Rhysida immarginata | reverse complement strand
GCAAAATAAAATTCTAGGCCCCCCTATAAAAGCCAATTAAGCTTCGGGGAATCCTTAGAATTTTAATCATGTTTGTGAAAGTAAAAATAATAGAATATAATTTGATATATATTTATTTATTATTAATTTAATTTAATTTATTATTATTATTATTATTATTATTATTATTATTTGTGAATTTATGTTGCAAAATTATTATCAAATACTTGCCATCTTTTCTGTTGTTCTTGTCTCTTTAATATTGATACCAAAAGAAACAGAGAAGGCTCCAGTATCAATACCTCCGGATGCAGAGAAATCCAGCAGGTTTTCACGTTCACAGGAAACCTGTAATTTTTTTTCAGTGACGTATACTTGCTCCTTAACTACAGTTTCGATTCGTTTGTATTGCACTGTCCTCAGTACGGTATTAGCCCCCGAGTTATTGCTCCACATGTTAATCTCGGTATCAGGACGTCCAAGTAAAGAAGTTTTATTATAAATGTCCAATCCTCCAGTTTCTACAGTTATACCACAACTATAAAGATAAAAAATACTTGATATACTTGCATTTGCTTAGATTATGCGGTATGTTATTTTATCCTAGTCCATATACTGAAATAATGTAGAAAATAGGTGCAAAAAACTTATCAACTGTTTATATTGTATAGAATATAGGACATGTGGGTAAGTTGATGTGTCTTCCCCTGGTGCATGATTATAATGAGTTGCGCATTAGGCAATTGACTTTTAATATTAAGCAGTGTTGAAACTGACTATTTGATCTGTCTTAGTTAAATTTAAGACAAAGAAGATAAAATCACTAACTTAGTTTTAAAATAGAAGTATTTAGTTTTTATTTCAATTAAGCTTTAATTGAATTAAATAAAGACAAGTTAAATTACTTAAGATGCTTTATTAGCACAAAAGGTTAAACTATTAAGGTGCTATATAGTGGATTCATGATCCAAACATCATTTGAATCAAACATTGCGTTGTGTATTTTTTTATTATTACCATTACCTTAAGTTAAAACTTAACAAAATTTTGGCTGTGAGAATCTAAATCGGTGTGGTTGCAAGTTGACAGAAAACAGAGGCAGAGCACAGTGTAGAAAACAGAAATTTCCATTTTAATATTCAGATAAGTTTCATTTTCCATCAGAGCTATTATAAAACAAAAGATTGCTCAGTAAAACTTAATAGTGCTGTTAAAAACAGTAGATAAATACATCTTAAGTTCTTGAATCAAATCAAGTTATTTCAGTAATGATGAAACTGTCATATACACAAGAAAACACGGAATAATGTATGTAAAGAGAAAACTGGAATAATTTGTGTGGCCAGCACAAAGTGAAATTTAAACATTAAACATTGAATGCAAGACTGAGCTAGGCATGTTAAAATAAAGTTATCCAGAAGTTATCAAGAAGTTGTTTTAATAAAACTACTTGCAGATTGATTCAATCACCAAAAAAAAAACCCAGAGAAGTCTTCTTCTCTGCTAAATATTATAAATTCATATCTAAAAAATATGAAATAAAAAAAATTTAACATTAAATATATTTGACTACTCAACTCTGACTACATATTGGATGCTGAATTAAATTAAGGGACACCAAAAGTTAAGAAAAAAAATCCCCCCAAGAAAATATTGAAAGATAAATTTAATATTACATATTGGCCAAGACTGAAGATAGAAGAAAAATTAAACTTTACACTTAATTAAATTTGGAAAGGTTAAATGTCTGGATCACAATTAACTAAGAGTCCCTAACAGCATGATGAGCCTACGACAGTGTAAAGAGTTAGCATGGTGAGAAGTGGATTGAAAATGGCTTCTGGAGAAGAGATTGTCTAAGAAGTCAGAACAGCCTGAGTCACAGTCTATGGAATAATGTCCATCTCGACAGAACTGGTAGGTGAGGGTGAATATGGAAAAATTGCTTACATATCCTGAAAATGCGGAAAGGCTATTTCACAATGGCATCTATGGATGGTCATCAGATGGACATCAGGTTATGGAAAATTACACAGAAGTGGCGTGTTGGTGGAAAGGCAAATCGCTGTTGGAACTGGAGCCGATGTTATGGCTCCAGAGAAGCCCCCTTAGTTCTTAAAGCAGGCAGGGTGCTTAGGCGCGCATGCAGTAGGAATACAGGCAGCCCTCAAGGGCTGCACCTCCGATTCAAACGCCTCAAAAAGAGGCCCTCCGTCCACCAGTGGGTCATCGTTGTCAGGGGGAAAGGTGAAGAGGGACGAGATGGTATTCGTAACCCCTTCGATGACCTTACAGAGACGCTGAGATGATGAATAGCGTCTCCGGAACGTAGCTGGGCCAAACCGATGCCATTCAAGATGAAGAAAGGACCTGAGATGGATAGCGCCCTTCCTCCAGATGAATGAGGCTGGCTGATGAACACCAGCAGATCGCTGCTGATGGGCCAGCCAAAGTTCTCTGTTCATAAAGGCGATGGAAGTGGCTAGGTCCAGCTTGTACGCAGTACTGGTGGAGCAGTCCATCAGAAATCTCACTTACTGGTAGGTACAGTCAGTCAGAAGATTGTGACGAGAGAGGCGATCTTAAATGGAATGAGCAAACGGGCACCGTAAAAAAATGAGGAACTGTCTCACGCTACCCGCAAAACTGGCAACTAGCAGATCTGACCACTCCCCAGCGATGTAGATATTGGAGAGAGTAGATCCCATGGTGCAGCAAGCGCCATTCAAAGTTGAAGATGGCCTTCTCAAAGGTTAGAGACTTGACGGACTTCAAGATGGCTGACAATGGATATTCAGGGTTCCACCGTACGATGTCAGAAGTCGATATATAACATGAGGTAACGTCAGATGTTTGGCAAGCTCAACCCCCCCCCCCCCTCCATCGAAGGGGATAAACAGCAGCTCTGAACGGATGGGATGACGGGCTGCTGAATAACCCCACACACAGTCAGCTATCGCACTACGCTCCTTCTTTAAATGAGATGGAGATGGCAAAGCAAACAGGCTCTTAGAATACCTTATGAATACCTTATGAATACCTTAGAATACCTTATAGTCTGTGTTGAGTAGAGTGACAAGTTATAGGCCTCCACTGGGTGATAAGTTCAGGATCCGATACGTTGGGGAGCTAGATGATTCTCCCTGTGATAAAGTCTGACGTAATGGAGGAAGGGTCCTTAAGGATCGAATTGAACACTTGCACCAAGAAAGGCCCAAGAAGTTTCCATGTCGCATTGAAAAAAGATTACGGGATGCCATCTAATCCAGGGCTGGACTGATGAAGGCCATCCATCGACAGAAACTTCTTGACTTCATCTTCGAAAAAGAGATGGGTAATTGGCAGGTCAGCGTCAGCAGTGAAAGGTCTAAGTGCCTTGATCCACTTCGTCGTGGTGTCGGATGGAAAGACCGGGTGGCCAAAAATGATGAAAAATGAGAGTGGATAGCCGACAAGATGTCAGAGTCCGTTTCCATTGTCTCATTCTTCACCACCAAACGATGACACCTCTTCTTATTGGCGCGACGCCTCTCCTCTGCGAACGCAGCTGACGACAGATTCCGGACATCAGATGCCCAAGACAGTTGTGGCCCTGAGAGCTGTGCTGGCAGCCCTGCGGATCATTAGAGCATTGATCTCGCTCTTTTATTGGCGGATGTCATCAGCATATCCCCCCTTCGGGATGGAACAGCAGAGGAGGCACAGAATTTCTTACAGCATGAGGAGATGGCGCCGATTGCGTCTAGCAGCATCCAACCCAATCTTTCTGAAAAACCGACGGAGCTGTGATTTAAAGGAAAGTCTCGAAGCTAGTGACAGAGGCAGGTTATAAAGATGTCTTTCCACAAAGCATGGAATGACCTCTTTCGAACCAGGACCACCAGCGAAAGTGGCGTCAATTAGAAAAAGGACCAACCTTGAAGACACAGAGGGCCCTTGGTAAAAGTTAGACTCATTTTAGTTGGAATTGGAGATGCACACAGATCGAAAAGTGATAAACACGGGGCGTACACATTAAGCAATCGGAATTTGAGACCAGATAGCAGGAGGTCCAAAGAAATAACCCTGCACGCACAGTCAAAGACGCAGTTCGACACCGCAATGGAGGGATTGAAGATGATTGAGGCAACCCCCTGCCCATATGGCGAAGATGAGTTGATGAAGAACTGCGCAGATGGATATTGATTGCAAAGGCCAGGGAGGTTAGCAAACTGTTGCGAAGCAGCAAGCTTCACCTCTTGAAAAAGGAGAATATCTGGCCTGTACAGGGAGACGAATGATGACCAAACCGATTGTCTGAAGGATGAACCAATGGAACAAACGTTTAGAGAAATGACCTGCACTGCGAATTTAAGCTGACGGTGGCTGACCTCTATCTGAAGGAGACTTGAGGCTCACGGTCGAGGGAGGAGGCTCAGATGTCTTCCGTCTAGGGAAGCGAGCACGTCCCGAAGAAGAAGAGAGGCTGCGATGATGACAGTCTACGCAGCTGTCTCATTCAGATGAAGAGGACACTGGAATCCTGTCCCTCATGCTACGATGTCGTCTGGCCTTTTTCTTGCGAGGGCTCTTAGGCGTCGCAAGAAGATCCCACTGAGCAGACGCTTATGGCTTGGAAGTCCAGCAGAGGATGAAATTTTACCAGGTGTAGCCGCGCAGACGATTCAGAGAGGCTGCGATGCCAATGAAGGAGCAGGTGGAGGAAGAGCAGGAAACTCCTCTATATCAACACTGACTCAGAGAACAACAAATCGTCTAAGATGACTTCTGCAGAGTGGCAGTCCTCCCCCATCGGAAAAACATCAGGTGAAGGTGGACGTGATGGAACAGTCTCTTGAACCACACGAGGCCGAGGACGGGGAGTCGGCATCTCCTTCCCAGGAGTCGTAGGAAGAGACGACGATAGTGGGGCCGTCTTTGAATTCCTTGGTGAAGGAGGAGGCAACAATGATGGGGTCGCCTTCGACTTCCTCGGTGGAGAACGAGGTGCTGTTGATCTGATTGGCTCAGGTGACTTGGCCTGTGAAGTCATCTTTGCTGGTTGCTGGGATGACATTCCTCGAGGCAGTGGCGTTTGGGCTGCTGATAAAGCGTCTGACCTCTCCTGGTACTGGTAGAATTTGTGCACACTCTTGTGGCAGAAATCACATTTCAGAAGGAGAGGACAGACTTTCCGAATGTGGGAAGTCTTTTTTCCAGTACCAGCAGCCTTTGTATCTTGTAAGACAAGGAGACTTTAACTGCGCGCATTACAACAAACTCTGGAATGTCTTTATGAAGCTCCATGTAGACTACGATGTCGCCCATCATCTGAAGTGGGGAATCCAGGTGCAGGAGGTACGAAATCCTACGTACTTCCCCATAGTCCGACATGTAGTCTCGGAGATATTTCTCATCCATCAGTGGTGATGAGCCCCGGATAAGAACTGGAACGTATCCGGGTTCGGCGTAACTCAGGTGGACGGTGGTTGCCGATGAAATCCGCATCGACAAGTCGGTCTGCAACATTCTGTTGCCTGCAGAGCATATTCGATTCTGTCGAAGAGAGCCTCTGCAGAACAGTCACAGTGGGGTGACCCTACGGGAGAACTGGAGGTATACGCGTTTTAGCGTATAGCTCCTTCATAAACATTCCGACGGCGAAGGGGCTATCGGCAATCATATCAACCATGCGATCCATGGTTGATATAGACAAAGTTTTAGTTTTGGGGGAGAAAGTAGACCTTCCCCAGGAGACACCAGGGGGAGGCAAATGCACCACACAACACACAACTGACAAGGCAGGAGCAAAATCAGGCTGGCATTCTAGTCAGAAGTTGGATGAGTAGTAGTATATTTTTCCTATGTTACCCAATTTAAGCTCTTAGGGCAATTGACCAAGGCTCATGGCTAGCACGTAAAAACAATGGTGATGCACTCCTTGGAGCATGAGTATGTAAATTATAGAATAACATCAGAAGTAGAAACAACAATTGATGTTTTTACCAGGCATTGTTGAAAATGTCTTGAAGCTTATTATTTTTTTTGAAATAAAAATAATATTGTATACAATTAATAATTTTTAAAATATTATATAGGATCCTAAAATTAATATTTAGAAAATTTATCTATAAGAAATGATGCAAATAAAATTACATCAATAGATAAATTTACTCTAATGCAGAGCTCTATGTTTTATTATAAGTTATGATAATGCAAACTCTCTTGAAAAGATAATATTAAAAGAAAATTACAATTATATAATTACTCATGATTAACTTGATAATAAAATAAAACTCTTTTTCCACAACGAAACAAGAAATGAACAAAAAGAAAAAGGCCGAAAATAAAATGAAAAAATACAACCTGAGTCTGTAAGCGCTTTTCAAAAGCTTTGCTTTCATCATTCAGCAGCCAAGGAGCACCTCGAGAGAACTTGAGTAAACTGACTTGGAATAGAACATGCTGAGTATTTATAACGGACAGAAGCCAATCAAGACAAAAAGATTCAACTGAATTTTATTGATTGGGTAAGTGCGTCGCCCATTTGATCAATGGTGATTCGCTAATAGGACCCCTATTCGCTAAGTTGAGTAATAATTTTTCATCTGTTTTTTGAATGGCTAAGCTTTCGAAGGCGTCCAGAAGGTGTTTCTTGTTTATTGACTCAATAAGTTTTACATTTCTTAATAAAAATTCATGCCTGGTATCTAGCGAGTGTTTGGCTATGGATGACTGATTCCCTCTACCAAATCTTGTGTGTCTCATGTGTTCTTTAAATCTTGTTTCAATATTCCGGAAACTTTGTTCTTTGTATCTCATGGGGCATTGGGAACATCTAGCTTCATATATTCCTGATTTCTGTAGTGGTGGAATCGGGTCTTTTGGATTAGGTAATAAATGCCTGGTCTGGTTGGGATTGCTAAAAGATAATGAAATATTAAAAGATTTAAAGACAGTATTGAGACCTTTGATTAATGAATTATTGTAAGGTAAGGATATGACTCTCCCTCTATTTTTAGTCCGGTTGAGAGTAGCGAATTCGTCCATGAACTTTTTTTAACTTCCTCTTCCTTACCAAAATGGTGATGGTACGTGTGCTATAGCCATTTTTAACTGCAATATTCTGAATCAAAGAAAATTTCTTTTTTTGAATGAGGATTGACCAAGTGGAAGATTGATAGCTCTGTCAATCATCGAAATGAAAGTAGATATTTTTTGATTCCAAGGGTGGCTGGAATCCCTTGGTATGTAATTCAATCCGTTCGTAGGCTTTCGGTATACCTCAAATGATAATGAATCATGGTTTCTAATGACTAAGATGTCAAGAAACGGCAACCTTTGATTGTTTTCTAACTCAAAAGTGAATTGAACAAACAGAAAATAACTATTAACATGTTGGACAAAAGTGTTGACATCGCAAGCATTGGTGTCAAAAATTGTGAAGACATTGTCCACGTATCTGAACCAACAATCGGGAAAGTAAAAACCGGAATTTTTCATGATATCCTCGAAACTCTTCAGAAAAATTTCAGCCAAAATAGGGCTAAGGCAAGAGCCCATCTGTGTACCGCCCACCATTTTGTAAACTTTCCCATTATATTTAAAAATATTATTATTGGCACATAACCTCGTTAGACTTAAACATTCGTTGCGTATGTTTTCAGGAACTTTGTTCTCATTCAAAATATTAATTAAAAAGTTTATAGTTTCAGGTATAGGGATGCTAGGGAACAAGGAGACAATATCGAAAGATACCAAAATCCCCCCTTTCTTAATGACCTTGCTTTTCAGTTTTTTCACTAAGTCAATACGATTACTAACCGAACTGTCGAAGTTCGACAATTTTAAGGTCTTTAAAAACTCTGCTAGAAATTTAGAAAGCCGGTAAGTAGGAGAGTCAATATTTGACACAATCGGCCTCATTTTGTTTCCAGGTTTGTGTATCTTAGGGAGAGCATTTAACCTAGGTAAAGTCGGGTTTTTAATGCTGAGCGAAGAGGCAGAGTTTGGGGGAATGAGATTAGGGCTACTCTTTACTGCCTCCCTGACTTCCCTGACCAGTGTTGTTAACGGATTTTTCTTATTAATAACCTCTAACGGGCCTTCAGCAATTAAAGCACCTACTCTACTGAAATAATCACTTTTCTTTAGAATGACTGTACTATTTACTTTTAAGGAAGAAACAATCTTTTTCTTTAAGAGTTTTAATGGTTTCGAAATAACGGCGATCGTTATTTTCAACCTTAGAGTTTTCCCAATTATGGGACAATATTTTGGTACATTGTTCCCTAAGGAAAGTTTTCTGTGAATCTAGTGAGAACTTTATTCCCCCTTCTACATTCCCTACTAACTGGTGAATGTCTTCATGTTTATTCCTAGCTGCAAATTTTAGCACTTTGATAAAATGTTAAGTTCAAAATCATTAATCTAACGGCAATCAACGGTTGCCTTTTCCTGACATCTTAGTCATTAGAAACAATGATTCATTATCATTTGAGGTATACCGAAAGCCTACGAACTGATTGAATTACATACCAAGCGATTCCAGCCACCCTTGGAATCAAAAAATATCTATTATCATTTCGATGATTGACAGAGCTATTAATCTCCCACTTGGTCAAGCCTCATTCAAAAAAAGAAATTTCCTTGATTCAGAATATTGCAGTTAAAATGGCTATAGCACACGTACCATCACCGATTTAGTAAGGAAGAGGAAGTTAAAAAGTTCATGGACGAAATCACTACCCTCAACCGGACTAAAAATAGAGGGAGAGCCATATCCTTACCTTACAATAATTCATTAATCAAAGGTCTCAATTCTGTCTTTAAATCTTTTAATATTTCATTATCTTTTAGCAATCCCAACCAGACCAGGCATTTATTACCTAATCCAAAAGACCCGATTCCACCACTACAGAAATCAGGAATATATGAAGCTAGATGTTCCCAATGCCCCATGAGATACAAAGAACAAAGTTTCCGGAATATTGAAACAAGATTTGAAGAACACATGAGACACACAAGATTTGGTAGAGGGAATCAGTCATCCATAGCCAAACACTCGCTAGATACCGGGCATGAATTTTTATTAAGAAATGTAAAACTTTTTGAGTCAATAAGCAAGAAACACCTTCTGGACGCCTTCGAAAGCTTAGCCATTCAAAAAACAGATGAAAAATTATTACTCAATTTAGATAGGGGTCCTATTAGCGAATCACCATTGATCAAATGGGCGACGCACTTACCCAATCAATAAAATTCAGTTGAATCTTTTTGTCTTGATTGGCTTCTGTCCGTTATAAACACTCAGCATGTTCTATTCCAAGTCAGTTTACTCAAGTTCTCTCGAGGTGCTTTTTGGCTGCTGAATGATGAAAGCAAAGCTTTTGAAAAGCGCTTACAGACTCAGGTTGTATTTTTTCATTTTATATTCGGCCTTTTTCTTTGCTCTAAGGCAAATCTTTGAGAAATCCTGGGAGTATGCAAACGAGTTCTACGCTTGCTTTGTTGACCTCAAAAAAGCATATGACAGAGTTCCTCGGGAGAAGCTCTGGCAAGTGTTGCAAGAGTATGGAGTGGATGGGCAATTACTGGTTGCTATCATGTCTGTGTACGAAAGCTCTGAGATGTGTGTCCGGATAAATGGCATTAGGTCAAGACCATTCACCGTGGGTGTTGGACTCCGCCAAGGGTGCATACTGTGGCCCATCTTGTTCATTATCTTTATGGACTGGATAGAGAGGGGCAGCCGAGGCGATGAGCGTGTTTGTGTGGGTGACTGGCAGGTGGAGAGGGTGCTGTTTGCAGACGACCTTGTCCTGCTTGGGTCTTCTCGCACGAACCTTCAGCATGCACTAGACCGGTTTGCAGCCAAATGTGAGGAAGCTGAGATGAAGGTCAGTGTGGCTAAAACCGAAGTTTTGGTTCTTTCAAGACAGCCTGCTCAGTGCACTCTTCATGTTAGGGGAGCCTCATTGAGACAGGTGGAGAAATTCAAGTATCTCGGGATTGCATTCACGAGTGATGGACGGCAGGAGAAGGAATTGGATGCTCGGATCAGTGCAGCAAGCTGTGTCAGACGTGAACTGTGGCAATCCATTTTAACGAAACGAGGGCTGGGTAGCAAAGCCAAGCTCTCAGTCTTCAAATCTTTGTCCCCATTCTCACCTATGGTCATGTGTCTTGGGTAGTGACCGAAAGAGTGCGATCGCGGGTACAAGCGGCCGAAATGAGATTCTTGAGAGGTGTGGCAGCTGTTACCCTACTAGATAGAGTGTACAGCAGCACTATAAGGGAATCTTTAGGTGTTGAGCCGCTACTTCTCTGCATTGACAGATCTCAGTTGCGCTGGTATGGCCACGTGATACGGATGCCGCAAACTAGTCTTCCTAGGCAGTTGTTATTCTCCAAGCCGGTGGTTAAGAGACCAAGTGGTTGGCCTAGAACCAGTTGGCTAGACTACATGGAGAATCTGGGTTTGAGTCACTTGGTTATTACCAGGGAGGATACGCGCCTGATGGCGGAAGATCGCGATTGCTGGAGATCCTCCATAGGGCTGCTGCCCCTGCGACCCTAACAGATAAGCGGGTTTGAAAAGTAAGTAAGTATGAAATGCTTTATCAACAAATATTTTGAAGGCTTTGCTATCCCTTTGTGGGTTTATTTAGCAGGTTTAATACTAGCTAATACAGACAAATTTGATCCTTTAGTTTTTTATCATTTAGAGTAATACGAAATCAGTTTAATTTTAAATTCGTAATCTTAAGGTTTCAATTAGAAGATAGGATTCTTTCAGCATATAGAATCAATAAAATATCAGAAAAAATATGTGGAGCTCCCTTAAATTAATAACTTTAATTCCTAACTTGTTAGTGACAAGCCAACACTTGATTAGTGGTTTGACATTAAATATTACATAATCCTTATAAAATTGGTTAGTGCCTAATAATTTGAGAAGGTTGCCTGTGGTGTCTGCTCTGTAGGTGGCAAATTCATCGTTTCTCTATGATTAGAATAGTTCATCATGGTTCTAGTTTCGTGGACAGCATCCACTGGATGTTGCTGAGGTTCTGTAACTGGTATTTCAGGTTCATTGTCATCTTTGGGCATTATTTCTCCCATTGCCTTGCGATCACAGGGTGATGCTAACAGCCAAGGTAAGGGAGGTTTCAGGCCTAAACGATGCAGTAAGTACGGTGGTATTTTCTGGCTGAACTGCCTCTCTTCTGTCTGCACAAATGAATGGCTCTACTGGCAGCCATCTTACCCTCAATATTACAAGGCATGTTGGTTGCTCAATTGGCTGTCTTGGCTCTTGTCTTTCACGCGCAATTTCTTGGCATGTGGGCTGCAAAACCGGCGGATTAATTTCGCATATCTCCTGTGCTTTTTCAGTTAGTTGAACCACGAAATCTTTGTCTGAATAAATCGTTGGAAAGGGCGGAGCTGGTTCCCCTGTATGATCGCCTATCTTCGGACAGTGCCTAATTCCATGCACCATTTTTTTTTGCTATTTTCAAATTTTGTATTATGAATTTGACAAGGCTCATTTGCCCGATTATTCTGTATGACCCATCAAAATTTGCATGTAGCTTCTTGGTCAAACCTTTCTTGATTTGAGGAATAGCTAGGTAAACTAAATCATTTACTTTAAATGAGTATGGCTGATGCCTCTTGTAATTGCACACTTTTCACTTAGCAGCATGTTCAGCACCGTATTTGTTGGTATTAGTAAGTATCCATTTTTCTTGGTATTACTAAAACATCGAAAGGTAAGACTGGCTGTCTACCAACGAAATGCACGAAAAGACTCTCCTTCAGAAGAATGAGCTGTCGTATTGTAGCTGAATATTATGTATAGAAGCCAAGAATCCTAAGTCCTCTGGCAGTGATCAACATAATGTCTCAGCATGATGTCTCAGCACAATGTTTCAGCATCCTATGTTTCCTTTCAATTATTCCTTTCCTGGATGGATGAAATGCTGTTGTAAATTTTTATGCCTAATCGTGAGCAGATTTATTTCATGAGCTCAGAGGTGAAATTCGTTCCCCTGACGAATCTGAATCGGAAGGGAATAACGTGTAAATATGAACTCTGCTGTTCTTTACCAGAACGCAGGCGCATTTAACAAATCTATAGGCAATCTATGCAATTCAAATTTATTATCGACCGTGGTTGATGCGGTTTTCTCGTTTGAATTTATTTCTAACGAAAAATAGCCCTGATTAGCATGTAAAACAAAAGAATTTTGAATTTCCTAATTGTGTTAACGTTTCGTTTATCTGGTGGAGGGGGTTTGAGTCAACGTTTGTAACAGCATTTAATTTTCGATAATCTGTCACAAAATGATAAGTTCCTTTTTTTTTTTTTTTACTAATCAGGCTGGTGCGGACCATGGCGGAAGCTGTAAAGGATCCAGACGTTTTTCATCAAATCTTCAACTAATTTATTCATGGCATCTCTTTGTGGGTAAGGAGTACGGAAAGTTTGTTGTGCATCTCTTTGTGAGTACGTTTGTTGGGGATCCTCCAGTTTCTATAGTATCATTTGTGTTATGATTACTGATTTAAAAGTATAAAAATGAGAAGAGCGGAACACATGAACAACAAGCAAGATTTATTCTCTCTGCTCTTTTAACAAAGAACATATACACAAAAAGATTGCTTAGAACAATAGCACCATTATTGAAAATAGATGGCGCCATGGTATACTGCTTGTCCTTTATTCTAACACTTCTTCCAAAGACAAACAGTCAGATCCCTGTGATACATTGTTCTGTATACCAATCCTTGGGGGGTGGCCGTGGCCTGGTTGTCTCGTCGGTTGGCTTGCCAATCGATGGAGTTCAGCAACTTCAGGCGCGGCCAGCTGCTGGCTGGGTGACGGCCTGGGCTTGAGGGCCACCGCTAGCGGGACAGCTATTTGGGGCGCGGCTGTTGGGGGACTTTGGTCTGACCCATTTGCCAATTGACCATAGCTGTTCCAATTGACCCATTTGCCATTGACCAATTTGGTTTTCCAGCAGTTGGTGAGAGCCTCTGGTTTGTTTATCCCCAGCAGCTCTTCCATCATGATCCCCCTCGTGCTTCGGAGGGCACGTTAAGCCGTCGGTCCCGACTGCTACTGTCATCTCGTAGCAGTCGTTATTAAAGGGATGGCGCAAAACTCCCTCGTAGGAGTAGGTGCCGCAGATTATCGCTTGCGATAATCTACCCTCTGTACCAGAGATACCAATCCTTTCACATAGCATATTAAAACGAACACGTTCAAGTGGTTTCGTCAATAAATCCGCCACCTGATTCTTTCCATCGATGTGTTCCAATTTAGGTTCACCATTCAAAGATTTTTCATGCACATAGAAGTACCGAATTTCGATGCGCTTGGTTCTTTTGTGATACTCTGGATTTTTAGCCAATTTTACTGCACAAGCATTATCAACATAAAGTGTAGGTGGTAAGTCATGTTTCAGCATTTCAGACAATAGTCTTTTCAACCAAATCAGTTCCTTTGCTCCTTCACTTGCTGAAATTATTTCTGCTTCAGTAGTGGAGGTTGCCACCACTTTCTGCAACTGACTGGTCCAGGATACGGCTCCATGAGCAAACTTTGCGACGACTCCAGTTGTCGAACGTTTTGTGATCTTATCACCTGCAAAGTCAGCATCGCTATAAACACTTAGTTTCTCTCCTTTTCTGTAAGAGATTCCATAGTCTTGTGTTCCTTTGAGGTACCGAAATATATGTTCAACTTGATTCCAGTCCCAGGTGGTTGGTCTTTCCATAAAACGGGCTGCTTTGTTCACTGCAAAAGCAATACCTGGACGTGATACAGTAGCAAGGTACATAAGACAACCTACTGCTTCCCGATACGGAACGTTAGATGAAATCACCTCATCAGTGGTATTTTCTTCACAACCAATTGGTGTTGTGACTGCATTTGATTTGGCCATTCCAAATCTTTCCAATATTTTTCTGGTGTAGTTCTCTTGGCTTAAAGTAATTGATCCATTTTCTTTTTGTTGAATCTTCATGCCAAGAAAGTTATTCAAAGAGCCGGTGGTTGTATGAAATTCTACTTGTAGTTTTCTCAAGAAATCACTGATCTCTTGTTTGTCACTGCCAACTACCAGACCATCATCAACATAAATTGCAATGTAGAGTCGCCTTTGGTTGCATTTTCGATAAAATAGACATGGATCAGCATTGCTATTTTGGAATCCAGACGTCTTCATAAATGTAATGAAACGTTTGTTCCAGCAGCGAGGTGCCTGCTTAAGTCCATATAGTCTTCGTTTCAGTTTACACACTCGTCCCGTGCCATCCTCAAAACTTTCTGGTTGTTCTAGATATACTACTTCGTCAAGTACACCATTCAAGAAGGCTGTTTTTATGTCAAACTGTTCCAAGTTCATATTTTCTGTAGCAGCAACAGCTAACAAAGTACGTATGATGTCATAGCGTGCAACAGGACTGAAAATCTCATCATAATCGACTCCATGCTTCTGAACGTATGCTTTTGCCACCAAGCAGGCCTTGTAGCGAGTACAACCATTGTCTACAGTTTTACGATATAGTACCCAGCGATTCTTTAGAATTTTCACATTCTTCGGGCGTTCAACCAACACCCATGTGTTGTTTTTTCCAACAAATCCAATTCTTCATGAATAGCTTGCAACCACAACTCTTTTTCTTCAGATCGTAGTATTTCTGAATACCAGTTTGGATCGTTGCAATTTTCAGTAGTAACTGCTTCTGCGTACAATAAGTACTCATTACTTTACATTCATTGCGGTTTCTTAGGTTGGCGTTTGGTTTTTAGACCTTCTTCAACAGACTCGCCACTTTGCTTTTTTAGGTATTTGTCTTCTTCACCGATTGGTTCCATTTGCTCTTCACAATCATTTAAGTTTTGGCTTCCTCCAGAAGTGGACGTTGTGATTAATTCTTCATCTTCATTTAGGTCTTGATTCCCCTCATGGTTGTATGCTTTATCCAGTTTTACTTTTACTGTAGATGAACAACCAGTATATTGCAAACTCTGCACCATCATTGCGTTGATTGCAGACCAGTTCAGGTTTGAACTTCACATCATGGCTGAGGACTATTTTCTTTTGAGAAGGAACCCAAAATCTATATCCATCCTTGTCATTAACATATCCTACAAGGTATCCATAAACAGCTTTATCGTCAAACTTTGAGCGGAAAGTCTTATTTACATGAACGTAACATCTTGTGCCAAAGATTTTCAAGTGATTTAATCTTCCTGTTGGTCGTCCATACCACAACTCATAAGGGGCTTTATATTTAAATGAAGATTTTCTAGTGCGGTTTAAAAGATACACTGCTGTATTACAAGTTTCAGCCCACAACCCTTTTTGGTAATTTACTTGGATTTAGCATGGAACGAGCTGCTTCTACAATGATATGGTTCTCACGCTCAGCTGCACCATTTTGCTGGGGTGTATAAGGGGGAGTAACGCAATGTTCTATTCCTTTGCTTGAGAGCAACTGCGTAATCCTTTTGTTATCAAACTCTTTACCTCCATCACATCTGAGTCTCTTAACTACAGGTCCATTCATTTAAGCTTCGTTCAGGAATTGTTTAAGCACATCACTCATTTCACTTTAATGTTTTACTAGAAAAATACCCGGCGTTGCCCGGGATAATTCCACTTGGATGTAAACAGAACAATCTCAAAAAATTAAATTAAATTTTGCAATATCTTGAAATAAACACATGAAAATGCTTAGAAATAATACAGTAAAAATTCTTAATGAAAATTCGAAAAAAATCTTTTTAAAGGCTCACAATGGCTGGACCTCTCCGAGGATGCCACTGCTAGTCTAAATAATTTCTTACTCACGTAATCTTACCTCAGATGTATACTTAGTGTTGTTGCAATTTCTACTCTTCTCTCGATGTGTTGAAGCAAAACTTGGCCATTCATCACTTTGTGCAGTCTAGCGGTCGCCGATTCTTCTATTTACTTGCTTCCCATTTGCTCAATAAATCACGGAGATAAAGGAGTGCTTCCTCTGTCGTCTTTCCACTCTTTCTCAATAGTCTGCTAACTCTACATTATCTCCAGTTACTGATCATTTTTAAAGATTTTCAAGAAATTGTTAAGTACTAAGCATTCTCTTTTCTAAGAAAAGACTGGATAACAGGAATTCTTTGCATCGTTATTACATCATCATTTTATGTTCATTGTTATAATTCTGGGAAAGATTGTTTTATTATTACATCATCATTCTGTGCTCATTGTTATTGGTGAATTGCGCATTGAGACCATTGTTGATGTGAACACAATGGGCCTATTGTTGCACAAACTTTGCCTTGCATTGTTGGTCATGAGATTTATATTGTTGGTTCATGCAGTGTGTTTGTGAATTGCGTGCTGATACCATTGTTGATACCTATTGTTGTACAAACTTTGCCTTGCATTGTTGGTCATGAGATATTGCTCATTAATATGCCTTGCTATAACCATGAATATCGATTTTTTATCAATATTTATTATTTTTCCGAAATCTGAGGTAGACAGTGACCTTCCTCATGCTTTGAAGGTTATGTATGCGAAATTTTATCAAGATCGGAATAATACTGTAGATTTGTATAAAAAACATACAGACAAACAAACCCACAGACCCACAAACATCCTTCTTTATATATATAGAAGACTAGAAGAGGTACCCGGCGTTGCCCGGGATAATTACACTTGCATGTAAACAGAACAATTTCAAAAAATGAAATTAAATTTTGCAATATCTTAAAAATAAACACATGAAAATGCTTAGAATAAATACAGTAAAAATTCTTAATGAAAATTCAAAAAAAATCTTTTTAAAGGCTCACAATGGATAGACCACTCAAATAATTTTTTACTCAGGTAATCTTACTTCAGATGTACACTTGATGTTATTGCAATTTCCACTCTTCTCTCGTTGTGTTGAAGCAAAATTTGGCCTTTCATCACTTTGGGTAGTCTAGCAGTCGCCAATTCATCTATTTACTTGCTTTCCATTTGCCCAATACAGCACGGAGCTAAAGGTTTGCTTTCTCTGTTGTCTTTCCAGTCTTTCTCAATAGTCTGCTAACTCTTCATTATCTTCAGCTACTGATCATTTTTAAAGATTTTCAAGAAATTGTTAAGTACTAAGAACTCTCTTTTCTAAGAAAAACCTGAATAACAAGACTTCTATGCATTGTTCCAAATTGAAACTTATCCATATTGCATCATCATTCTATGTTCATTTTTATAATTCTTAGAAAGGATTGCTTTATCATTGCATCATCATTTTGAGCTCATTGTTATTGGTGAATTGCGTGTTGAAACCATTGTTGATACCTACTGTTGCACAAACTGTCTTGCATTGTTGGTCATGAGATATCTATTGTTGGTTCATGCAGTGTGTTTGTGAATTGCGTGCTGATACCATTGTTGATACCTATTGTTGTACTCATTTTGCCTTGTATTGTTGGTCATGAGATATTTCTCATTAATATGCCTTGCTATCACCATGAATATCAACTTTTTATCGATATTTATTTTTTTCCGAAATCTGAGGTAGACAGTGACCTTCCTCATGCTTCGAAGGTCATGTATGCGAAATTTTATCAAGATCAGAATAAAACTGTAGATTTGTATAAAAAACATACAGACAAACAGACCCACAGACAAAACCACAAACATCCTTCTTTATATATATAGACTAGAAGAGGCATCCGGCATTGCCCAGGATAATTACATTTGCACAAACATTTCTTTTCATTGTTAGTCATGAGATATTGATTGTTGATCCCTGCCTGTGTTGGTGCATTGCGTGCTGATACCATTGTTGATACCTATTGTTGTACTAATTTTACCTTGCATTGTTGGTCATGAGATATTTCTCATTAATATGCCTTGCTATCACCATGAATATCAACTTTTTATCGATATTTATTTTTTTCCGAAATCTGAGGTAGACAGTGACCTTCCTTATGCTTTGAAGGTCATGTATGCGAAATTTCATCAAGATCGGAATAAAACTGTAGATTTGTATAAAAAACGTACAGACCCACAGACAGACCCACAAACATCCTTCTTTATATATATAGAAGACTAGAAGAGGTACCCGGCGTTGCCCGGGATTATTACACTTGGGATGTAAACAGAACAATCTCAAAAATTAAAATAAATTTTGCAATATCTTAAAAATAAAGACATGAAAATGCTTAGAATTAATACAGTAAAAATTCTTAATGAAAATTCGAAAAAAATCTTTTTAAAGGCTCACAAGGGATGGACTGCTCCAATAATTTCTTACTCAGATAATCTTACTTCAGATCTACTTTTGATGTTGTTGCAATTTCCACTCTTCTCTCGCTGTGTTGAAGCAAA
>JAHWFO010101283.1:620190-633895 GCA_023313115.1 Rhysida immarginata | reverse complement strand
TGCATTGTTGGTCATGCGATATTTCTCATTAATATGCCCTGCCATAACCATGAATATCAATTTTTTATCAATAATTATTATTTTTTCGAAATCTGAAGTAGACAGTGACCTTCCTCATGCTTTGAAGGTCATGTATGCGAAATTTCATCAAGATTGGAATAAAACTGTAGATTTGTATAAAAAACGTACACACAGACCCACCCACAGACCCACAGACCCACAGACGCACAGACCCACAAACATCCTTCTTTATATATATAGATAGATAAAGAAGATTCAAAGAAATTTGCTGAAATCATCTTTGAAGCATACGTAATAACGTGCTCTTCCGAAAGATTCTACATTCGTTGGTCCATTGGTACATCTGTATAGATTAATTCGCCTGTTAATGTTGATCGATTTTTTTCGTTTCTTAAATGGAAGTTGATGCATCTTTCCCAGTGCACATCCATCACAAAAATCATCCTGACAGTCTTTTACACTTATACCCATTTTCTTCAGTACGCCTTTCACGTGCTGTTTATTTTAATGATCAAATCTCTCATGATATACTTGTTACGTTTCAGATGCTGTAACTAGATTTACTTGGACAAATTGGTTTGGCTTCACGACACGCATGTTGAGTACATACATGCCATTGCTTACATGTCCAGTCATTAGAATTTTTCCACTGACTTTGTCTTTAATTTTGTCTCCTGTATTATCAATAGTTATACAGTATCCTTATACCTCAGCTGTCTTTACAGAAAACAAATGAGCAGTTGCATCAGGTACATACAAAACATTTTGCATTTCAGCATTGTGCCAAACTTTACCTTGACGTGTTTGGATTTTAATTGTTCCTTTTCCATGAGCTTGCATACTCGTATTTTGTTTTCCCAGTGAAATTATTTCAGGAATGGCAAACTTTGTATAAGATGCAAAATATTGTTTATTTGAAGTGATATGCTTTGATGAACCACTATCACAGTGCCATTTATCAACATCAGTACAGTTACTTGTTGAAGCATGTGTGTGAAAAATACTATTTTATTATTCACTTGTTGATTAGTGCTGCCCAATTTCTTTTGCATACATTCTGCTGCCCAATGACCCAGTTGTTTACATTTGTTACAAGGAAACCATTTCTTTGCACGTTCCAGTGTTTTCTTAGAATCTTCTTTACTGGATTGCTGCAGTGTTCTCCTTGGTTGACTTCGTGTAACGAATGCATTTGTTTCCGTCACATTCTGATCTTGCAGTTCGATTGTGCACAATTTTTCGATAAGGAGATTCAAGCTCTGAGTTTCTGATGGAATTGTGTCCCATAGATCTTTAAAATTATCATATTCCTTTCCTAAAGTCGACAAAATTCGGCCATTTAAAATTCTCTCACACAGGGTATTTTCTTTGTTTTTTCAATTCATCATTCAAATCAACAAACAGCTTTTGTAATTTCGCAACGTGCGTACTGATGTCTTTGGAGTCATCCCGTGTAACTCGAAAAAAGGATTCTATTAACATATTCAAACCCTGTGTACTACGACGCTCAAATCGTGCTCGGAATTTATCCCATATTTCTTTTGCGTGGTTGCACGTCAACACGAGTTCAGCAACTTGTTTGTTAAGTGCTCTTACTATTAGACTTGCTGTTTTCGCTTTGACCTTCTTCCACTCCAAATACAGCGTTTTTTTTTTCATTTGTTGGTGTAGCAGGTAAATCAACACGTTTTGTACCATCAATAATGTCATCTAGTCCATAAGAACGCAACACCATGGACATGTGCCACTTCCACTTTGCCCAATCGTCAGGACCCTCTAATTTATCCACGTTCACTTTGTACTCACAGCTGGCGGCCATATTGCTTATATCGTCAACTTTTACGTGGTTAATCAAAGGCAATTTTCAAAGACACAGTTCAATTCGCCATGCGCAGTGAAGGATTCATATTTACAGTTATTTTCCTTCATTCAAGCTGACTGGACCCATAATCTGTTATGATTACCGATTTAAAAGTATAAAAATGAGAAGAGTGGAACTCATGAACAACAAGCAAGATTTATTCTCTCTGCTCTTTTAACAAAGAACATATACACAAAAAGATTGCTTAGAACAATAGCACTATTATTGAAGATAGATGGCGCCATGGTACACTGCTTGTCTTTTATTCTAACAAGATGCTAATTTACTTTTTCACAAATCAAGCTCAAATTTTGACAATACTTTTGAATATGCAAATATAAATTCTTCTAGAGCTTTCCTTTTTTCAGGGTCCAAATGATCTAATTTAAACATGTTCAAAAATTCGTTTCTATGAATTTTATCCTCCATACCCATATACATAGTAGTATTATTGATTTTAACTTCCTCCTCCTCAGTTCCATATAATTCTCCTAAAATTTTGCCTTTTTATACTGTAAAATTTCACCAGAAAAATCAAATGGACAGGAACAGAGGTAAATTTAGATCTTTTTGCCAAAACTTTAGCACCAATAAGACCTATATCAATATCTCTAGTTTCCAATACACCAATTCGATTTTTAAATGATTTACCTTTAATTTTAGCTTTGAAAACTAATTTGACACAATTCTTTTCCAGCTCACAGGAATAGCATCTATTTGTTCTTTAACTGTAGTGGAACTACAGGTGTTTTTCTTAGCTCGTCCCTTCTGCCACAAACCTTTAAAGGAATTCTATGTATTACATCATACATAATAGTATGCTTAATATCAATTATAAACCAAAATTTGTGTAACATATCCCTTCATAGCTAAGCATGATAAGAGAACAAAAACCTTCAGATACAAAATTATGTTGTGGTAGTCCTACTAATTTTATTTATGGTCTATTAACATTTTTTACTTTAAAACTATTAACTTTTAATATGCTCAAAGTATTAGCATCAAGTAGAGTTACCTTAGATCCGCTATCAAAGAGAAATTTAATAGTTAATGGCCCTGCTCTCCCTGAAACAATTAATTCTTTAGGTCCTGAGTTATTACTAACATGTAATTGAGCAGCTTGACTCTTCAATGTCAATCCCTCTCCTGTCCTAGGGGAGGAGTTCTGAATGTTTTTTGACTGAGTAGCATGTCTCTACCCTGGTTTGATCTATTTTGTTGATTCACAGGTGTCTTAGCTTGCTCATCCTCAGCCCTTAGCCTTATTCGACAAAAAAGTTGATTATGACCTTTGCGATGACAATAAAAACACTTCATTGTTCTACGTTTCTCATTATAACACATACAAGCAATAATTGTTGCCCAAGATGATTACACTAGTAAATAGACAGAACAATCACAAAAAATTAACCTAAATTTTGCATTATCTTAAAAATAAAAACATGAAAATGCGTAGAATTAATACAGTAAAAATTCTTAATGGAAATTCGAAAAATATTTTTTAAAATCTCACAATGGATGCCACTGCTAGTCTAAATAATTTCTTACTCACGTAATCTTTGTTCAGATATACATGTTATATTCAAAACCGGAATATAACTGTAGATTTGTATAAAAAACGAAACAAACAAACAAATAGACCCACAAACTATCAGAGAACTTGGCGTTGCCCGGGATAATTACGCTTTTAGGTAAACAGAACAACCTCAAAAAGCTAAATTAAACCTCTAATTTGTTAAGTAATAACTCAATCACTACAATATAGAGCAAAGGGACTATCCATTGTACGAAAAATAAGAAGGGTAAGAAAAATTTATCTCTTCACTGAAAAAACCCATCCTCTTTGATATACAGGGACTTGATTTAACAAAAAAAAAATTTGGTAGAAGAAGATTTGACATGTGTCCGTGTGCATGGCACCTAAAACAAACGTATATTGTTCTTTCGTCTATAACTGTTAAATTTCCATGCGTTATTCTATTGTCCTGCTGTCTACGATCGCAACAATGTGGCTCTCTCACTGTTACTCCCATTTCTATTCTTTCAATTGGCTGTTCTCGCGAACTTTTGTTTAATTCTCCTATTTTTAATTTTAACATTTCATCCACGTGTGCCTCTACTGATTAACACGTTTATGTGCAATATCTTCTTCCCTTCAATTAATTCGGTTGTCGAGCAAAATTAAAGTTATAGCTTTAGCACCATGAAATGGAATAAAAGAAAAGTAAAATTTAGAACTAAACAAATTTTGATATTCCCTTCATGACAGATGCCCGCACATGAGAGGGCATGAATTGGGAAAAAACCACGTCTGTCCTAGACGGTGCAGAATATAAGAGAACACTGAATCATCAAAAAATACAAGTTCCTCTTTTCGAGATTGGATTCTGAAATCCACCAATCAGCAATTGATTATGTTGTCAGAGATCTGGAATTTTGAGGTGCAATCATGAGGTCAAATATGAAGCTAAAAGATTGTTCCTGGATTCTTGAATTAGGCGGTTATTCATCTCGCAAACACCTGCAAGATTCACATATGCCGGTGTTGCCTGGGAGAGGGTCATTAATCTGCTTTCTGCTGCTCTTAATTGTTATTAGGGCTAAACTTCCTTTTTTAGATGTTTTAACCTCACCCCCATGATTCATTCTTCTTTTCAAGCTGGCTCGCTCTCTATAAAGAGTCATAACTTACAATGACCTCTAGCTGCCTCAAAGGAGGTGTTAAATCCAATGAATCATCCCACCCAAACTTATCATACCTTTTCAGAGAAGGGGGCATGAATGCTAAAATAATATAAGAGAAAATAGGAGTAAATTAATATTCAGGATTGCAATCTCATTTGAATAATCATGATTATTAAAACTTGGACCCTAAACTAGTATCACATACATTTTTTCAATGTAGTCAACACAATTGTTTGATTTAAGTCACCAAAATCCTATAGTTTAAAATGTTTGATCAAGTTCTTTAAACCAACAACGACCTGATTGATGTAAACTATACAGTGCTTGTTTAATTTACAAACTATATTTGGTTTCATATATCCAGGTCTTATGTTTTGTTGTTTTATCTAGATCTCAATATAAATATTCTCCTTTTACATCCAGTTGAGTATGCATCCATCCAAATTCTATAATAAGTACCGCAAACAAGAATCTCACTACAGCAAAATTCACAATAGGTGAATATTTTTTTTGAAAAATCTTCTCCTATACGTTGCATAAAACCTTGTACTCCTAATCTTGTCTTTAAATTTGTATTCTTCCCATGTATATCTCTCTTAAAAGCATAGGCCCATTTACATCCAACTATTTTTGATGGTTCTGTAGAAGGTACTGCAGTAAAAACATTTCTTTCATGTAATGTCTCCATTTCTCTATGTGTTGCATGTTTTCAATTAGTTGAATGTGTCGATTATTTAGTCTCTTGATAGCTTCTTAGGTACTTCAATGCAATATACTTCTTTTATAATTCCTGCTTCGTCAGATAAATCAGATTCACCAAAAGATTCATTTCTGTAGGATTCCAATTTAATTTGTCGTCTCTATGTTCTATTTTGTTTTTCTCATAAAATTTACGAACTGCATTGGATTTGCTAATCGTTGATCATCATCACGATATCAATAAAACACATCAAATTGCTGGATCCTTTGAAATCTTTGACTCTTACGTCTTGGAACTACTTCTCGTGTCCAATCTCTATCTATCCATGGTATGAGTTTGTTTTTGACTTTTATGTCTGGATCTTCTTCGGAAGATTTGTAAAAATCATTATCAGTTGAATCTACATTAAGTAAATTCTTATTTAAGGATTCACCATTCTTTTCCTTATTATCAGACCATGATCATAAATTTATGTTTTCGTATTCATTCTTGATTTTAGCATTTCAAAGTATATCTACAATGTTCAGCTTCTCATCAAAGCTTAATCCAATTCCTGGGCTGCCATTTTTATACTAGCCTTGTTTCATCATCATTAATTTTCATGGTGAAGAATTTCGTTTGCAAATGTCCAATACGAGCCCTTGAAACAAATTCATATCTTTTCTGTAATAAATCCCATCATTCTTCAGCTGTTGACGTCAGAGCAATTAATGGCTTTACTTCTGCACTTAACGTAACCCCAATGGTTGCCCTTGCCCATGATACATGCTCATTATATTCTCATAATGCATATGGCTTAGTTTTTACCTCTGCTTCAGATGATAGCCCAATAGTTCCATCAACATATCCCCATAAGCTGCGTTATTCAGTAGGAATTGGCAATCTATCTCCCATGTCCTGTAGTTATGGTGTTTTAAACGTGGAAAAAGTCTTAATTTTCTAATTGATATTTCTTTATCCATATTTCAGTTCATTCTAGTACTGGTGCTGCTATTATTAGTGCTGCTGGAGCAGTGGTGATGCTACTGGGCTAATCACCAATTGTTGGTGTATGAAATAAGTATATTAAAAACGCTGCATATTTGAAAGTAAACGTGAATAAATTTTTATTGATAAGGACCAAGCTGCGGGATGACATCTAGTGGAATTATTTCTCAATCTGTAGAAAGGTGAACAACAACAGAGTGGAATGAAAAAGCACCTGAAGACACACATGAGAATGAAATGAATGTTTGTTGATCACCCGTTCAGCGGCCATTAACTTGCCATGGTGGCGGCATCTATAGGCCGTGGTGCTTGTCAAGTCCTTCACTTTTTTTAAAAAAATAGTAGAATGCTGCTTGTTGTTTGTTTCTCTTCCTCTTTGGGCAGCATGCACTTCAATTAAATGACATTCAGCAATAATATCATAATCATCAATTACTTAAAAATTAATTTCTTATTATATTTATTAGTATTATAATTTATGTCTTATACTGAATTAAATAACATGACTTGCCTCTAGTTCAAAAAGTAATGGCTGCTAGTGGAGATTTGCTATTTTCAAATGGCCTCTAGTTCAATGACTGGCGTTTGAATTTCGAAATAAAGAGAACAGCTGCATCTCACAGTGCATTTGAGATGATACTGAATTGTTCAGTTAACTATTTGAAAGCATCGAGAAGGTATTGGCGATGAAAAGTTATGGTGATGGTAACGTACAACTGAGTAATTTGTTAATAAAATTAGAGGCACATTCTCTATATTTCATAAAGAAGTGGTATTATCCAACAGCATTGATATTATCTATATATCGTACAGAAAAAAAAAATTGTCATTCCGACACATACAGCCAGGTTCCACTGCAATAAGAAAAAACTTGTACTAATAAATAGGGCGTGAGATTGGAGTTAAAATTAAGAAATACAATGGGTAATAATTATAACCCCCAACTCGTACACTAGTGCAGTTGGTTAAACATTAAATATAACCTCCCCCCTCTGAATATTAGATAAAAAATACCTATGTTTAAAGATAACAGACCATAAAAGAATTTTACTTTTATAACCGCGATGGAAATAGTTACTTCAACAGAATTTTCTTTTTTTTTTTTAGAAATAACGAGGATAAGCAATCCAATTCCTTTTATTATTAGATTTGTTTCTTTTCTTTTTTATGATGAAAATATACAGGAGCAGTAACAAAAGTAAAAACTAAACAACATTTGACGAAAGATAATGCAGCTGGGGCACTGGAGTAGGAACCTATTCAATCCTAAAGTTGGTGTAGCGGATCCTTTGAGAGGTGAAGAGGTGAAGATTTTAGTGTGGGATAGGGAGCTAGGAGGAAAAAATGTAAACAAAACGAAGATACTTGAACTTAAAATCGGCAGCATAAATATTGAAAAAAGATCTAATTATAGGATTACTGCCATATTTGGGTGAATTTGTAAAGAGATATAATAAAGTAGATTTATAATAAAATTAATTTCCTATTTAAGAGGTTTTGTTTAGGGAACGTCATTTATTTCATTTTCATATTATATATTTTAATTTTTTTGGAAAATTTAATAGAATATGTTCGCTAATATAAACACATCATATGATAGCATCAAACAGCTATAGCATGTGTTACCCACGTCACTAGCTCCCTATGTTTTGAGAAACTGCGCGAGGTTCAATTTTCCTTTCTTCTCTCTATTAAGGTTGATTACGTACTACAATGGTGCCGACAAAAGTGACGTAGCGATGGACGGTTGCAAAGGCTTGGTTATTTATTGAAATACTGTAAAATTTTGTAATTCCACTTAAAAATAACTAAGAATTCGAATGCAGAAATATCTGCTGTATTTTGAATTGTTTTTCCCGTACTTTGTGGTATTGTGTAATGGAGGTGTCAGTGCACGCGAAATATAAATAGTTCCTCAATTTATGCTTCAGTGCATTGAGTAACTCTATAAGTCATTTTTTTAATTATACATTGATAATTATTTTCGCCTATTGCTAGAAATTAAATGTAGGGAGTTGATAAATCCATGCAGCTAGAGATATGTAACTGCATAAAAAAATTATTTATAAGATCAGATATACATTGCTATTTTGTTGAGTTGCAATGATCTTCATTATGAGAGCAGCATGTTATAAATATAATATTATCAAACCTCTAATGATTGCATGTGCCTAATATTAAACCGATATAATAAAGGAAGGTTTTTATGTTAAAAAAATTTGGCAATAAAGTGTCAAAAGTTTTAACGTTATTGAGTTTTAAATTTCGAGCTGTGTGCACCCCATGCCAATTCTGATACAAAGACCAGATAGGGCATGTCACGGTCTAAAAAATCAAACGGCAATAAAAACTTGGGTCTAAAGTATTCAGTGATGTTCCCCAGTTGTGAAGATGGATATCGTTTTAATCTGAGGCCAGCCAAAAAGAAGTTAAATAAAGTCCTGCTATATCAACTAATATTCATGTTTTTCTCACTTTTCATATACTGGATAGTCCCTTCACTCTGTGTTGTATTAATTGAGGTATTATTTAACCAATTTAGAGTTAAATTTTAATCTTTTGTGATTTTTCTGTTTATCTACAACTATACTTATCCTGGGCAACACCAAGTCCTATGATAGTTATAAATATAGAAGCTTACTGCCGGGAAAATATTTTTTTTTGGGAAATGAAAACCGAAATGGTGTTGATGCAATAGTATTTTCTTATTGATGCAATGATAGAATGCAATGTTGCCTTAGAATTATAACAGTCGATTTCAGGTATTATAATTACCTAGCAGACTCATCTAGTATTGTCCGGGATAATTACAGTTTTAGGTAAGTAGAAGAACCTCAAGAAGTTTTATAATAACTAAAATTGGTTTGCAGTAAGTCTACATTTTGCTGTTGTAGACAAAGCTCCAATTTTTCAGATATTTCCGACACCTGGAAATCTATCTTTCTTCTCTGAACAATACTTATTCTTTTCTTAAAGGATCATTTTGATAGATATAAATTACACTTATCCTTCGAACGATTTTTATAATCTCTGAATAGGTTTGTCACGGATATAATACCGTTTCTGATCAAACATGAGCATGGCTACATAGTTAATGATTGTTGTGTTAAAACGCCATTCATGTTCACCTGATTGCCTCTTGTTTGCCCATATGACTACTTTGTACTGCTCTGTAGGCATACTTTCTAATGAGGTTTAGCCTCTTCAGGCTGAGAATTCTAGGTGTAGGTTCTATAGCTCTCGAGTCCACCGGATCATGTGTTTGAATCCCGCCGAGGGCATGAATGGTTATGTTTGTCCCAGGCTGCATACAGATATAGCTTGTGTAAAAGGCGCAAAGTGAACTTAGTAGACGATTACAAAAATTATAATAAATAATAACAATGTTGTTTTAAAAATTTTATCAGGTAGTTGTTCGAATGAAATAGTCTCTGCAGAATTAAAATGATGTACTGTCACTCGACAGTTATATAAGCTCATCACTGATCAGCCTCTAATATATCATCATCCAAGCAGTAAACTTTCAGAAATTTCGGATTTTTACCTTGAAGTAGAACTAGCTTTGTGGTAACTTTGACCATGTACTTTAAAAGTAGACATGCTTCCACCTTTTCAAATGATCCATACACTCAAAAACACACACACACACACACACACGCACAAAAGAACACAAATTTTCAACACTAATCTGAGAGAGACACGAGTATCTCCTTTGCATCATCGCGAGAGACTGTCCTATCAATGTCCTTTATATGCATTTCGTGGAAAACGAATATTTTGTCATTGCATTATTTTTTCATTTTCATTTTTAGAATTCTTTGAAACGAAATGTCTATCATAGCATCTTCATTTTATACTCGTTATTATTGATGAATTGGGTATTTATACGATTGTAGAAGTGAATACCACCTTCCTATTGTTGTTCACACTTTGCCTTTCATTGTTGGTAATAAGATATCTATTGTTGTTCCTGGTTACTGTATTTGAATTTCGTGTTGATACAATTATGCTAGCATACTTATTGTTGCACAAATTTTGCCTTTAACTAGCAGAGACACCCGGCCATGCCCTTTATAAATACGGTTGTAGGTGTACAGAACAATCTCAAGAAGTTAAAATATAACTCAAAATTGTTTAAGTTATAACCCAATCAAAAAAAATACCATAACGAAGGGACTATCAATTCCAAGAAATTATCGAAAAACAGAATTTTAGCTGATATACCCGGACTTTATTTATCATCTTACTGAACTGCCTCAGATTCAAACGATATCCAACTTCACCATCGAAGAACATCACTAAATACTTTAGACCCAAGTTGTTCCTGACCTTAACAAAGAAGCTCTCATACCCAATTGCACCATTCGATTGATCAGACCTTTCTCAATGTCTGTAGAGCTTTTTCTGTTTCAGCTGCAGAGTTTCTCTGATCTATGCACGTTCTATAGACATACGTTTTTGTCAGTTGTCTAGATGTTTGATAGAGAGCTCAAGGGAGACACGTAAGATAATGATGCTTCCTCGTTTGATGTTGCCTTATTTATGTGCTGTCACAGCATTATCATTTTATGCTCATTATTAATATATATTTGAAATTATCTCAGTTTCTAAAATATTAACATTCAAACTTTAAGTCAAAATGTATTTTTTGAAAATTTATTATCTGCTATGCTACTAAATAAGCAAGATGATAATCCCGAAGTGGTTCAGACTCTTTTTTTCTAAAAATATTTGGCAATACGTTTTAAAATTATCACATGAAAATGTTTAGAATTATTACAGTAAAAACAATGAAAACTCCCAAAAAAATTTTTAATGCGTCAAAATGGTTCGCCTCTCCATTTTTATGCCAGAAGTAGCCTAAATAATTTTATAGACACAGATCTATACCAAATAAATTCTTCCTCTATAAACTTGATGTTGTTGCAATTCCCACTCTGTTCTCGACGCCTTAAAGCAAAACTTGGCAATTCTTCACTTTGTGTAGTATTGCAGTAGTCGATTCTGATATTGACATTCTTACCATTTGCTCAATGCAGCATGGAGCTAAAGGACTGCTTCCGCTGTTGTCTTTCAACTTTTCTCACTAATCTGCAAACTCTCTATTATCTCAATTTGCTGATCATTTTCAAAGATTTTCAATAAATTGTTAACTGCTAAAAACTGTCAATTATAGGAATTCTAAAATCTACGAAAATCCAGGTAAGCATTCCCTTCTCTGATACAAAAAGTTCTGCTTCCTTTGTATAGTCACGTGACTTCCACCGTCACCCCAGTCAGCAGGCTGTGAACTTTCGCGCTCTTGTCGGAACCAGTCTTTTTTTACACTTAAAATGATATATCCATTCTGTCACCAGTTTGCACATTCCAGATTATGGCTCGTTTTTTTAAACGCTATTTTTTATTTTTTTGAAATCTGATGTAAACAGTAACCTTCCTCATACCTTGAAGATCAAGTGTGCAAAATTTCATCAAGATCAGAATAAAATTGTATATTTATATATGCAACATGCCCACAAACCCACAAACGTTCCTTTTTATACAGGGTGATTTTGAAAAATTGTATAAAACTATAAGCAATGGCAGAGGTGAACAGAATGAAAATTTTCTTTTAATACAAGGAGGGTCCGAATTTGAACACTGAGATATAAGCAGAAATAAAAATGCCGCCACTAAAATCTACAAGTTAATAACTCAGATTTTGCAATGCTTAGAATGACTATTTTCAGAAGAATAATAGAAACATATATCTGTGTATTACGTAAAGTTTTGAAAATTATTTTCTCTCAAATTTAAGATATAAATTATTATACGCAAATTTATGTAAGAATAACTAGAGAAATAATAATGATAAAAATACACAGAAAGATGAGGAGCCAGAAACTGCGGATAGACATTAAACAACAGAAGACAGGGGAAGCCACTAATCCACATAACGAATTTATTTTGATGAATATGCAGTTGGGCAGCGAAGCTGCCTTCTTCCTTCTCTGATCATAGCTTCTTTTGCACATAAGGAATGTGCAAAAGCCACAGAATAAAAAAAATTATCTACAATAAAATTATCTATAATGAATGGCCGCACAAAAATTATTTTTAAACTAACGGAAGATATTTCTTAGAGGGATGAAATTTCTTATAATTTTGGTTTGTACAGTGTCCATGGAAAATTATTGTAGATAATTTTTTTCTAATGCGGGTCTTGCAGATTCCTTATGTCAATGGAAGGAAGGAAATTCTCATAATAAATTTTTAAATTTATCTTTCATTACATTTTTATCATTATTATTTCTTTAGTTGTCCATCCATCCATCCATCCATATAATAAAACTGCAGAATCGTTTTCTCTGTACATTGAAAATATTTGCCTAAATCTGACTGCGGATTATGTAGAAAGTATTACAGAATACAATAAGACCATTTTTAAAATATTTGTCTGTCAGTTTGAACACGGTAATCTCCAAAACTACTTGACAAATTTCACAGATAACTTGAGCGTACCTAAAGGCTTGATTTCATGAAAATCGGCTCATGGAAAGAATAGACATCTTAATTTAGAGATTTAGGAATCTGCTCAGCCAACGCTTCCTAAAGAGAAGGCTTGAGCGCGAAAACTTCATACATTTTTACAACATCATCCCAAATTACAAGTTTATCTAGTTTAGGGACCAAAGTATAAATTTGTTATATGGGGCAAAAGTAGATATTATTATCCATTAGCTGTGCCTGTGATTTCGTACACGTAGGATTTAATTTTGACTAATTATAGAGCTTCTTTGTAAATAATGTTTGAAGTAGAATGATTGGGGAGCGAACATAGAGCAAGTTTGTTTAATAACACGGGATAGAGCTGTTCATGCGAAAAGTAACTGACACACAGGCAGACACGCGCAATACCAGCGTCTGGCTTTGCGGTTTGATTATTGTCATGGCATAAAATACGCTCACTGGTATTGAACACGTTTAAAGCGTAATGAGAAATTGTTAGGAATAAGCAGCATTCGGATTATTAAAACACTCTTGCCTGCGCCTCTTCCTGTCAAAATTTCCGCCTCTATGATATTACGTTGGAGAGAAGTTACTATAAGGCTCGTACTTACTTACTTACTTTTCAAACCCGCTTATCCGTTAGGGTCGCGGGGGCAGCAGCCTTATGGAGGATCTCCAGCGATCGCGATCTTCCGCCATCAGGCGCATGTCCTCCCTGGTAATATCCAAGCGACTCGAACCCAGATTCTCCATGTAGTCTAGCCACCTGGTTCTAGGCCGACCCCTTGGTCTCTTACCCACCGGCTTGGAAAATAACAACTGCCTAGGAAGACTAGATTGCGGCATCCGTATCACGTGGCCATACCAGCGCAACTGAGATCTCTCAATGCGGAGAAGTAGCGGCTCAACACCTAAAGATTCCCTTATTGTGCTGCTGTACACTCTATCTAGTAGGGTAACAC
>JAHWFO010101283.1:525238-585190 GCA_023313115.1 Rhysida immarginata | reverse complement strand
ATTGAGAAAGAATGAATTAATTAATTTCGTTAGAGATAAACAACTGAATGAAGAACTGCAAATTGATGATGATATTTTTGAAAGACCTAGACCACAGAGACAAAAAGTACTCCAAAGTTTAATTATTTTTATAAATTTGAGGATAATATCTTTGAAAAACCTAAACCACAGAAATCAAAAAACTTAAACCAAATATTTCCGTTTAGTGATAAATTATTTAAAGATGAACCTGTAAAAAATATGGATGAAAATAAGATATTTAATATTATTGAAATCGATCCAAAATATAATAAAAAATTTAATGCGTGGTCTGTGGATTATAAAGTAGTCTTTACAACGGAAGAAAAACAGAAACTTCTTGATATTAATACACCTAATGAGAAAAGTGATTGGATATCAAAAGCTCTCGCTGTTGTGGTAAAACTAATAAAAAAGAGAACTAAACTTCGTAAAAGTGACATGCTCAATATTGTAGTTCAAAATCCCAATTTATTTTATCCTATTTCTACTGGTTATCAAAAATTCACTACAGTCAATAACACAATCGTAGGCATGTGCAGGTTAGTTAAAGGTATATTAACATCGAATGAATTGATTGACCTTTCAGAAACAACCTTTAATATGAGCATGATTGCAATGCCTAGAGGTGCCCAAAAGAAAATAAAATTATAAATTTAAGTGAAAATTTAAAAACAAAAAAGTGCATAACTCAGATAAGAAATAGTGATAATCTGTGTTGTCCAAGAGCGGTGATTGTAGCTTTAACATATGAAACAAATATAATCTTAGGAAGAGAATTGACAAAAAACGAGATTGAAAAGATAAGAAAGGGTGGTAAATATAAATTACAAAAACAATTAACAACTGAATTATGTAATAGATTGACCGAATACAACGAAGAAGGTTTTACTCTAGAAGATATAAAACGCGTAGAAGAATTACTAGATATACAGATAAATGTTGTGTGCGCTGAGAATTTTAATTCTGTCAAATATCGCGAAGAAGATAAGGAAATAAAAATATATTTATATAGAACTAAAAATCACTTTGATGTTATTAATAGTATGAAAGCCCTTTTAGGATCATCTTATTTCTGCAAAAAGTGTAACAAGCCTTATGCTAATAAAGATAAACATCATTGTGAAGTTGAAAAGAAAGTTTGTATCATGTGTAATGGCGAAGAACACTCTAATAGTGAGAACAAAAAATATTGTACGAAATGTAATAGATATTGTTATAATCAAGACTGTTTAGATAATCACGATGAAGTGTGTAAAACAGCTTATAAATGCAAATCGTGTAATAAAATATGTCTTAGAAGTAAAAAACATAGTTGTGGATATAATTTTTGTCTAAATTGCAAAGAAGTTGTGGAAACCAAGACTCACAAATGTTATATGCAAACAAGAAAGCAGAAAGGTGGTAGATGTGAAATAAAACTTATAGAATATAATAAAGAAATAACTGTTAGAGGTTGTCCAAATTGTAATAAAGATGGTTGTGAAGTAAATGGAAAACATGTACCTTATTATTATTTTGAATGTTCTGAGTGTTCTAAAATTGTTAAAGGAAAAACATTTAAATGTTGTGAAAAAATCAGTACCCAAAAATGATTGTAATTATACTGAAAAATATATGTGGTTTGATTACGAAACTCAACAAGAATCTGGAATTCATGTAGCAAATCTTATAATTGTTCATAATTTTCAAGGTGACATAGTATATAGAATTAAAAATAACGACGATTTCTGCAAGTGGTTGATATCGAAAGAAAACAGAAATTACACTTTTATTGCTCACTATGCGAAAGGTTACGACTCGCAATTTATTTTGAAATATTGTTGTGAAAACACTATAAAGCCTTATACTATCTACAATGGAACAAAACTGATGTTACTTTAAGTAGAATTGATAGGTTTAAAAATTATTGATAGCAGTAATTTTATACAAGGAGCTGTGAGTTCATTTTTAAAAACCTTTGGGTTAAAAGAATTTAAAAAGGAATATTTTCCTCACTTGTTTAATACAAAAACCAATGAAAATTATGTCGGTCCTATACCTTCTCCGTATTATTATTGTGCCAATACAATGGAACCAGAAGAGAGAAAAACTTTCTTAAAATGGCACGAAGAAAAAAAGAATGAAAAATTATATATTTAACATGCAAAAAGAAATTAACGAATACTGTAATTCTGACGTAGATATACTAAGAAGAGGTTGTTTAGAATTACGAAAACAATTCTTAGAAATTGCAAATATAGATCCATTTTGCTACCTAACTATTGCAGGAGTTTGTATGGCTATATATGGATCTAAATATTTAAAAGAAAATACTATAGCTGTACTAGACAAAAGACAAAAAGAAACGTACAGCAAAGAATCGATAGCCTGGTTAAACAGTTTTAACAACTCAAATATTCAACATGCTTTAACTGGCGGCAAAGTCAAGATCTGTGGAATAAAAGTTGATGGTTTTGATAAAGATACAAACACTGTTTATCAGTATCATGGATGTTTCTGGCACGGTTGTAAGAAGTGCTTTAAATCTGAATCTCTCAACAATAAAAATAAAGAAAGCATGGATGATTTATATCAAAAAACATTAAAGAGAAGTAAGAAAATAAAAGGAGCAGGATATAACTTGATAGAAATGTGGGCTGGCGAATGGACTAAATCTGCAGAATACAAGAAAATGAAAAGGCAAAAAGACTTACCAGAAATAATAGAACCATTAAATCCTAGAGAAGCATTTTTCGGTGGTAGAACGAACGCGACAAAACTCAGAGCTAAAGCAGATGGTATAAATACAAAAATAAGATATATTGATGTTTGTAGTTTATATCCTACAGTACAATTTTATGATTATTATCCTGTTGGTCATCCTATAAAAATATACAAACCAAAACAACATAAAACATCATGGTATGGTCTTATAAAATGTAAAGTTGCAGCTCCTAGAAAGTTATATCACCCTGTATTGCCTGTAAAAGTGAAGATGGAAAAGAGCGAAAATTTATTATTTTCTCTGTGTTTAACATGTGCAGAGGAGCAAATCCAAGAAGAATGTCCGCACAGTAAGAGTGAAAGAAGTTTTGTAGGAACGTGGACAACAGATGAAGTTAATAAAGCTATTCAAAAAGGTTATAAAATAAAAGAGATATATGAAGTTTGGCATTTTAAAGAAAAAAGCAATGATTTATTTAAAGATTATGTAAGAGACTTTATGAAGATAAAATTAGAAACTAGTCCTTGGAAAGACGATTTTAAAAACGAAACTGAATACATAGACGCAGCCAAAGAAAAATTAGGTATTTCATTAGATCCAAAAAAGATTGAAGAAAATCCTGGTAAAAGAGCAGTAGCTAAAATATGTTTAAACAGTTTATGGGGTAAATTTGGTCAAAGACAAAACATGAGTAAAACTGAATATGTAACAGATCTACAGCGATTTTACGAAATATTGTTAGATGACAGGTTAGATGCTATAAACTTAAACTTTATCAATGAAGAAATGGTTCAAATCACTTATAACTTCAAGGATTACTACGTGGAAAATAATACGAGTACAAACATCTTCGTGGCTGCGTTTACTACCTCTAACGCTAGATTAAGATTGTATGATATGTTAGACAAATTAGATAAAAATGTAATATATTTCGACACCGACAGTATAATATATATAGATGATGCTACAAACACTGTTAAAACAGGTTGTATGTTAGGAGAATGGACTGATGTATTAAACGGTAAATGGATCATGGACTTTGCATCAACTGGTCCTAAAAGCTATTATTACGAGAAAAACGAAAGAGATGAATTTAAGAAATATGTAACAAAAATAAAAGGGGTTTACGTTGAATTGAATTGAATTGAATTGAATTGAATTTATTTACTAGAAAAATACAATATCAAAATACAAATTATAGATTATAAATTATAAATAAATTTCAAATTTCAATTACAATTTCAAATTACAATTTTCAAATTACAACTTACCAAATAGACAGAAATCTGTCCAAAACTTTACAACAGATTGAAATTTTATAAAATCAAAATTTAAAGTCCATCAGAATTAAAGCAAAATTTGATATTGATAAAAATAAGAAACTAATAATTGCTGCAAAAGAGTAAGTGACTCGCATCAGCAGCAAAAGATAAAGCAAAACATCAAAAAAAAAATTTAAAAATAAAAATTTAAAAATTTTAGAATAAAAGGTTTTCTAGGTTATCTGTATCATTAATCCATTTTTTTAACATCTTTTTCTGTATATTTTTATTTGAAGACTGCCTTATAATAAGAGGAATTAGATTATATAATTTCGGAGCTGTAACTATCAAAATGTACAAAAATTAAATGGAGAATCATTGATCAAATTATAGAAAATTCTCAGAGTAATAAAATACAATTAGAATATAATCAAATTACGATAGATGCAAAAACAAAAAAATTAGTTAATAAAAGTGTTAAAAAAGACTTTTCATTTCAGTATGATAAAAGAGTCATTCTTCCAAATTTTGATACACTTCCATATGGTTATTAATAATAGTTTTTCTCTCTAATAAATGGAAGTTGTCAAAAAGATCAAGCATGTTGGCCAATGTCAAAATATACCGACAATTAAGCTCAATGACTTAAAACTTGATGATACATTTCCTGTAAAAGAATTTAAAGAAATTATAACTAAATTTGGTAAACGTATAATTGTTAAACTACAAGATAAAGAAGGAGAGTTTCAAGTATTTCTTCCAGATAGATTCAGTAAAAAATTAACTAAAAAAGATATTCAACAATTAAATAATTCACAGAATCTCACGTTTGTTTATCAAGGTTTACAAGCTCTAGGTGGTGAAAAACAAGCTCATATTATAGATTTCATTGAAGATGACTATGAGTGCGAGAGTGAGAGTGATGAATCTTCTCTTTTTAACAGTTTCTGGGTGTATTAATCCTATTTTTGTAATTCTCTTCTCTTTTTTAACAGTTTCTGGGTGTATTAATCCTATTTTTGTAATTCTCGTATATGGGTACGTTCAGGGTATTTTCCGCTGCGATTTTCAACTTTTGGATTGTGTTGGAGCGATGACCAAAAGTGGAAATGACCAAAATGGAAAGTGCACTGAACGTACCCATATTCTACTTCTAAGCATTGTTACAAATTGAAACTTATCTATATTTCATCATCATTTTATGTTCATTGTTATAATTCATGAAAAGATTGCTCTAATATTGCACTTCATCTTGTTCTCATTGTTATTTTTGAATTGCGCATAGATATTATTGTTGATGGGAAGACGATGGGTCTATTTTTGCACAAACTTTTCCTTGCATTGTTGGTAATGAGATATATATTGTTGGTCTCTGTAGTGTGTTACCATTGTTGATTCCTGTTGTTGTACAAACTATGTCCTGCATTATTTCTCATTAATATGGGCAATAATATGGATGTTTGATAAGCAGCTAAAGGGAGAGAAGCCTGACTTTTATGGTTATTCAATAGATGCTGCCTGGTGGCTGGGTTCGACCATGGCGGCTGAATTTGTATGGCGCGAAATTTAAATACGTCTAATTAAAATATTAATGGGTGTAGCTCTCTAATTTTTTTAAAATTATATTAGAACAAAAAGTTTGCATAACCGTTTTACTTTAGTATATATTAATTCTTTCCATCAATTTATGTAAATTAATTTCATATTACTATGTTATTTGAAACCCTGTATAAACACGACATTTTGATGACGTCACATTACACATAACCTCAGAGATTCCATAAAATCACGTGATACTGTAAACTTCGCTACAGTGACCATGCAAGAGGGGTGTACATCGCGTTTGAAATCCACGTGCAGCCAGTGCAGCATCCATTTACCCCATGATTTTCTGGACTTTTTTGCAGGTATGTAAATCTGATTTTGATTTATTATGCAAATAAAATAACTAGTATTTATTATTTTTTTTATTTTTAACTTATTTATATTTATTTTAGTGAAACAACGTTTTACTACATGAACTACTTTTGTTTCAGTCTGTTTACATCAGCTTTTATCAGATAAAGAAATTTCCAATTCCTTATTTACGTTTTTCTAGATATTGAGGATTTTTTTTTCTTTCTTGCAGGTCCCTTTTGCCTGATCATCTCTTCTTACACATGAATTCTTTATCATTTTGTAAGTGTTAGCGATGACAATAATTTCAATTCTTTTTTCAATACAGACAGACAACTTCACAAATAAAAGTTGTAAATTTTGGTTTTCAATATCAGGTGTTTTCCCATTTAGGTGATACTTTTTTTTTTTTTTATAAAGTTACATGACATAAAGCAAAATTAGAGAAACACAGCATATGACTTAAAATTTTTAAAATTATTGTTTTCATTCATGGTTATTTCCTCTTTCTGTGTGAAAAGTATAGCTAGGATTTAAACTATATTATAAAAAGTGATAATATGTTGGCTAAATATCTGTTTCCAGTGTTTTCATTTCAAAATTTATTTTTTTTCATGTATAGGTCTATAAAAGGTCATATATACATCTAATTTCAATTAAAGTATATATATTTTAGTGAGTCTAAAACACAAGTTTTAGGCATGTCAAGACTAAATTTACATTAGATAAAGCAATAACATAATTTTTGTTATAAGTCATAGACACGGCTTATGACTTATAACTTTTGAAGTTTATTGATTTCATTCAAGGATTTTTCTCTCGGTGTATGATTTTAAATTGTCATTTTTTTAGAAAATGCAGAAATATTTAAGTGCTGAAGAGATGATGCAGGCAATGGGAGTAGACAGTGATCTGCTAAGATCAGACGAAGACGACATGAGTGATTTCGATGAAAGTTTAAGTGATTCTGATGAGGAATGGGTTGAAGGTGATGACATCATTGAAGATTTCCTTCCAGATAATCTACCAGTACCCCAAGACCTTGATGATCATACAGAGACATCGAGGTTTGCATTTTCTTTGATTTTACTATGATACTTGTTATCGTTTATGGCAATCTCAATATACTTAAAAATTTCGGGAATTTTTTTAATGAACAAAGCAGCAATCCGAAAATATATTCCTAAAATAGAAAAAAGAAAATATTTTTTATTATTCTGAATAATATTATTCTCCTCTAGAGCGCCAAAACTACAGCGGAAGAGACCACGGCCAGCTGATTTCATACCAGATAGTCCACCAGAAGAACACGTTGATCCACCACCTGGACCAAGTTCAATACGGACTTCGCGGTTTGCATTTTTTTCTTCGCAAGCTTATGCTTATCATTTATCGCAATGTCATTCTTTTCTTTAATGTTCAGTGAATGCGGCAATCCCAAGAAATATTTATAAAATTACCACATATTCTTTGTTATATTCTAAATTGGAATATATTATTCTCTCTTAGAGCACCAAGATAACGGACGAAGAATGCCCAGCCAGAAGAAGAAGACAACACTGTCCCTTATTAGTGTTGAAGATTATGATGGTCCTATTTGAAGGACCATGGTTTTATCCCTTCACGCCCTCCTGGAGTTCATCCAGGGCATCTTTTTACGAGGGCCCTCTTGCAAACTATCACGCCCTTTGCCATAAATAAGTGTTTTTTTTGATTCAGCAATTATGTCTGATATTGTTACTCATACATATACATATGCATTTGTGACGGACCCCGCCCTATCGATATGTAATTCTAGTCTGACATTACGGGTGCGACACAGCAGAGCCTATCAGGAGTTCTGGGCATCGATAACGGAACACGCATTGGTTCATTAACATAAAAAAACAATCGCTCACAAGACTAAATTAAAGCAAATAATTTATTCCATGTACCAAAACAATAATCGCTTCCATAATATCAGATGCAGCCAGAGAAAATTAAGAAATGGGTACATACATACAGCACTTGAAACTAACTTAAGTAAACTAGAGGGTCCCCTCGATCTAGTGAAATAAAGCTTAATTGTAGATACAGAAAACCGGCCAACACCTACACCTTCCAAGCCGGAACGTTGGGAGTGCATTCCCGTAAAAGGAATTCAGGAATTAGGAACTGAAAGTTCCCAGTAGGACCAGTTCACGTGGCTCAAACGGTAGCTGTGAGACGATGCTCATAAAGGGAGGGGGGGACTCGTTAGTCTTAGCTGGCCCCACGCCAACGGAATCTCAGCTTCCCAAATATTACTAAAACACTGACACCCTCTGGCGTCGGGTGATCCCTTTAATTCAACAAGGGGGGATCACAGGAACCCCTGCGGACCGGAAACACATGGAGTGTTCCACAGGCTTCACTGAGAACAAGGCACAGATGCAAGAGCACTGCCCGAACGTACAACTGTGTATTTTCCTCCACCTCTCACCGATGCACAAATTATCTACCTGTAGAGCCTTTATTTTAAGCCCATCCCCTTTGATTCACGAAACAACACTCCTCGTTACACTGTAATGCTCAACAAGAGCCAGCCTTAAAATTATAACTTAACATTACAAATAATACAAAAGTTTCATGGGAAAAGACAAAACTGTATAATTCTACAGCTTGTTCGTGGTGTTTCCGAACTTTTCTGACAGTTCATATCTGTTCAAGTACATCGTTCAACAGAAAAAATCCTATGTTAATAGAACCGACGGGTACACTCCAATGGACTGACAAAAAGTCGAAATACGCTGAACAGCGGGGACTCTTCCTCGCGGGGGCAAAAACATAAAAGACAGTCACTCACCCTATATGCAGACATCGTTACTGGCACATGTTACAGGCTTCATTGTCTGGCACAATACCTCGACTGCCGCTGACGACCCTTTAAAATACATTAATGGAACGTTCAACAGGAGACCAAAGAGTCAGTTAAACACCAACCCACATTAACATCTAGAACAGGTTGGACTGAAGATCGTAACAGCGATGTTCATCTTTTTTCAAACATGGCCGACCGCCATTCTAATCTACTTCTCCACCAAGACAGGTCCTTGCTTCTCCAAGCCTATCGTAACAACAACAAAAAAACTTGCCAAACAATCCAGGCTCGCAACAGCGTCATGACAACAATAACCAAGGAGAACCTCTAATAAAATAAAAATCCCCAACAATACGTGAGCGCTGTCGCCTCTTAATGAAATCGACAACAGCCACGCATCAGCAGGCTAAACTTTCAAAAATCTAACAATTAAATGTATAAAAGTCACATTTTAATATACTATAAAAAGAACAAAAAAATACGCACTGCACTCAGAAATATTCCTCCCTTAAAATGCACACACTTAAATGCAAACACACGCACTAACCCACACTCGTTCGCAAAACACGTTCTCAATCCTCCCTCCACCCACCTCTCTCTCGTCAACCACAAAACAAACAAAATAAACAATCAACAAATCACTACTGACAAAACCAAAACACACTGCCTTCTCCGATTCACCCATACCTGGGCACAACTCACACAACAAGCACACAAAAACACTCAACCGCCCCCTCCCATTCATTCCACAACCAAAACACAACACTGCAACGCTAAATACAGTTTAAAAAAAACGCCACTAGCTCCCACACATATTCCCAACATAGTTTCACTCAACACAGACACCACTTACTCGAAACATATACACAACATAATTTGCCTCTGCCGGGCGCAGCGCATTATACTGACATTCAAATGTCACATACACCCGACAGAAGACCCCACATAATCCCCCTGGATTATGTGCTCGCTACCTATAAACTTAGGTCGCAGAACCCCATTCTTCCTTGCTTGGTCCACAACGGGGCCAAGTCAAAACATACGTATTCTTTCTCCAAAGGGTTGCATCCATTACTACGTTGTTTTCATAACAACTACTAATATTCTCTTGATCATCACTGACATCTACATTAACGCATGCATTCCCTTCCGTATTTTCCTTATTATTAACATGCTTAAAAACAGGTTTTGAGTTTTTCTTCTTATTAACAGTCCCATGATTTTTTCCTTGCCCTTGTTTTAATTTACCTTTGTCCTTTCCCTTCGGGCTCATTACTCTCTTTTTTTTGCAATATCACCTGTTGTTTCTAATCCGGGTTTTTGATTGTCATCGATATCTCCACCTTGGTGCTTCAGTTTTACATCGTTTATTCCCATCTCGACTTTACTTTCTCCCTGACTCCTGTCTTCAGCTACCCCTTCACATCCATTCATTATGTCAGTCTCAACCACCTGAACATTCTCACCATTCGAGTGTGAGCTGGGGTTTACGGCACTCGCTTCCAACACTACCCCAGAGCTATCTACAGGGCACTTGTTGACTAGAGTTGCTTGATGCACAATATTGGCCCCCACTGCCTGGGAAATCCACCAATCACCACAGCAAATACTCTCTCCACTCTGAGGGTACCTCATCCATAGCTGATTCTCATGCACCCATTGTACATCACCATACCTGTTGCCTCGAACTTGTACCCAACCACACCCGTCGTAGGCACACACCACAAACGGCCCCTTCCATCTGGCTCCATGCCATTGTCCTTTCTTGTCCGACTGACCAGGCCTGCGCACCATTACCACTCCCTGCCTCAGGAAACCTGGACCACTCAACATTGGCATACTGGCCGGAACTTCTTGTGCGTTATGCACGACATTCTCATTATCCAACCCATCCGGAGAGGGCCCACGGGCATGTGACTCACCTTCCTTGCCAAACACACTCGCTGTGCACACAGCTACGGCAGATGCACATTGGAAGGTAAGCCCTCTTAGGACATCCAACCCCAAAATGCCGTCATATGGGCAATCACAAAATGAATGAATCATGAATGTTTTCTTGCCCACACGACGGCCCTGGAGGCACACCTCCAAATCATCCCCCTGGCGGATGGAGACAACTGTCACCCACCCCTCGAATCGTCATGTCCACTGGATGCCAGGGTGCATTTGACACCCGCCGAAAGACTTCCGAGTCAATCATTGACACCTGGGAGCCGGTGTCGATTAACATCGACACTGGTTGACCTTGGAGCTCGACCTCGGTGACACATAGCCCCCCTTCCACGCAATGCATCACAACAGGGTCACATGCATATACATTCATATTGTCACTACGGGTTCTCCCACTTTGCTGGGGGCAGTTATGAGCAAAGTGTCCAAGCAGCCCGCAGCGGAAACAACCTTACCGAAATTGCCGGTTTTTGGGCTAGTAGTGTTACCCCTAGGGGCAGCACGTTGAGCATTCAAATCTGCCACAGCCTTAGTAAGGTCTGCAACCATGGCCTCGAGCCTCTTAATTGTCTCACTACATTGGCAACCCCTTCTCTGATTCCGCGGTTCCACAGGGCCTTGGCCACCTCCATTTCTTTTTTTTTTTACCCGAGTTACCAAGATCCTCTTCCTCAAGGTTACTATCATCAGTCTCAGCCACATTCACCGACCCCTTTCCCCGTCACTCAATATCTTCAGATTGGAGGGCGGCGGTGACTGCCTTCTTGAACGAAGAAGGTTTGGTAGCTAATATTATACGCCTATGCACTGCCAAACAGCCGCAGCTAAAACGTTCCAGAAGCATTTCGTCACGTATGCTTCAAAAGCTGGATGTTTAATCACAAAATTTCTCATGGCTATTTCTAGTCTGTCTGCATACGCAGCCACAGACTCAGCAGGGCGCTGAATTGTCTCGAACAGATTTCTGGCAGCGTCACGCATTACCAACCCGCGTCCAAAAACTTGCTCAGGCGGGTGCGTAATTTATCATACTCTTTAATCTCAAAAATCTTATGTTCCGCAGCCCGTCTGGACGCAATGCCTCTTAGCTTGGATCGGACGATCAGCACTTTTACTTTCGGAGTCTAGTGGGCTATCGCATCCATATCTTCTATTGATTCAATAAAAGCTTCCACACATATGCCACCCTCCTCTCCTGTAAAAGTCGGGAACGTTCCCGCGTAACCCATGAGCTCAGGAGGTGGTCCAGTTGAGGCAGAAGCTCCTGCTGCTTCGTCCCCTCCACCTACTTCAACTGAATCTCCTTCACCAGGCATATTATGTACAACACACAATTAACAATGCCCACACACTCTCAAGCACCACAAAACACTACAACTTACAACCTCACACCGAACTTCACAATTTCACACGTCTGAGACACAAAAACCGATGCGGCTTTTGCTAATCCGGAATATGCCGGATTATCGATGCCCCACGTTGGGCGCCAAATGTGATGGACCCCGCCGTATCGATATGTAGTTCTAGTCTGACACTACGGGTGCTACACAGCAGAGCCTATCAGGAGTTCTGGGCATCGATAACCGAACACGCATTGGTTCATTAACATAAAAAAACACTCGCTCACAAGACTAAATTAAAGCAACTAACTTATTCCACATACCAAAACAATAATCACTTTCATAATATCTGGTGCAGCCAGAGAAAATAGGAAATGGGTACATGCATACAGCACTTGAAACTAACTTAAGTAAACTAGAGGGTCCCCTCGATCTAGTCAAATAAAGCTTAATTCTAGATACAGAAAACTGGCCAACACCTACACCTTCCAAGCCGGAACATTGGGAGTGCAGTCCCGTAAAAAGAATTCAGGAATTAGGAACTGAAAGTTCCCAGTTGGACCAGTTCACGTGGTTCAAACGGTAGCTGTGAGTCGATGCTTATAAGGGGGGGGGGGAAATCGTTAGTCTCAGCTGGCCCCACGCCCACGGAATCTCGGCTTCCCAAATATTCCTAAAACACTGACACCCTCAGGCGTCGGGTGATCCTTTTAATTCAAAAAGGGGGGATCACAGGAACCCCTGCGGACCGGAAACACGTGGGGTGTTCCTCAGGCTTCACTGTGAACAAGGCACAGGTGCAAGAGCACTGCCCGAACATGCAACTGTGTATTTGCCTCCACCTCTCACCGATGCACAAATTATCTACCTGTAGAGCCTTTCTTTTAAGCCCATCCCCTTTGATTCACGAAACAACACTCCTCGTTACACTGTAATGCTCAACAAGAGCCACCCTTAAAATTATAACTTAACATTACAAATAATACAAAAGTCTTCATAAGAAAAGACAAAACTGTATAATTCTACAGCTTGTTCGTGGTGTTTCCGAACTTGTCTGACAGTTCATATCAAGTTCAAGTACATCGTTCAACGGAAAACATCTTATGTTAATAGAACCGACAGGTACATTCCAATGAACTGAAAAAAGTCGAAATACACTGAACGGCGGGGACTCTTCCTCGCGGGGGCAAAAACATAAAAGACAGTCACTCACCCTATATGCAGACATCGTTACTGGCACACATTACGGGCTTCATTGCCCGGCACAATACCTCGACTGCCGCTGACGACCCTTCAAAATACATTTATGGAACGTTCAACAGGAAACCAAAGAGTCAGTTAAACACTAACCCACATTAACATCTAGAAAAGGTTGGACTGAAGATCGTAACAGCGATGTTCATCTTTTGTCAAACATGGCCGACCGCCATTCCAAACTCCTTCTCCACCAAGACAGGTCCTTGCTTCTTCAAGCCTATCGTAACAATAACAAAAAAACTTGCCAAACATTCCAGGCTCGCAACAGCGTCATGACAACAATAACCAAGGAGAACCTTCAATAAAATAAAAATCCCCAACAATACGTGAGCGCTGTCGCCTCTTAATGAAATCGACAACGGCCACGCATCAGCAGGCTAAACATTCAAAAATCTAATAATTAAATGTATAAAGTCACATTTTAATATACTATAAAAAGAACAAAAAAAATACGCACTGCACTCAGAAATTTTCCTCCCTTAAAATGCACACACTTAAACGCAAACACACGCACTAACCCACACTCGTTCGCAAAACACGCTCTCAATCCTCACTCCACCCACCTCTCTCTCGTCAACCACAAAACAAACAAAATAAACAATCAACAAATCACCACTGACAAAACCAAAACACACTGCGTCCTCCGATTCACCCATACCTGGGCACAACTCACACAACAAGCACACAAAAACACTCAACCGCCCCCTCCCATTCATTCCACAACCAAAACACAACACTGCAACGCTAAATACAGTTTAAAAAAACGCCACTAGCTCCCACACACATTCCCAACATAGTTTCCCTTAACACAGACACCAATTACTCGAAACATATACACAACATGATTTGCTTCTGCCGGGCGCAGCGCATTATACTGACATTCAAATGTCACACATTTATGCATATTTTAGAAAAGCAAAGCTATGCCAATCATGATGTGGCTTGGAATATGAACTCAGTTGAAGAGATATTCAAGATGATTGGCATAATAATTTATATGGGTGTCATTAAATAGCCTGATTTCGATACATATTGGAGTACCGATTGGTTTTGGAGGGATGTGATATAATCCGAGAAACTATGGCACGTGATAGATTCAAGGAGTTAATGGCATTTCTTCACGTAGTTGATCCTGCAAATGAGATTCCTAATGAGCGGCTTAAGATAATACGACCTTGTTTGGAGAAAATGTGTGTGAATTGCGAAAAATTTTTCCAGCCTTATAACCATACTGCTGTGGATGAACGAATGGTAAAATCGTATTCGACAACATCTGGGATGAGACAATTTATGAAGGATAAGCCAGTCTTTTTTGGTTATAAGCTGTGGGGTTTTGGCGGATTCCATAACAGGATATACTTGGAAATTCTCGGTGCATACGGTGGCTTGTGAAAAATTTAGTTCCCATGAACTTGGCTACGATGTTGTTATGTCATTGACAAAAAAATCGGTAGCAGGTTTATAGGTTACATCTAGATAACTACTATACATCCCCTGTTTTGTTTAATGATTTACGGAATTTAAGGATATTATGATGTGACACTTGCAGAGAGACCAGGCGACAATTTTCTTCTACCTTGCGTAATGATCAGACCTGGGGTAAAAGTGCTGAAAAAGGGGCAGTAAGGTGGTTGAGATCAGAAAACATTCTCTACCAGCAATGGAATGATACTAAGGTAGTTACCTTGACATCTACAATTCACAAAGCTAATGATTATGCCATTGCCAACCGATACAAAAAAATTGACAGAAAAAAGACTCGAATTGAGCTGCCTAGACCTTTAGCCGTGGTAGAATACAATAAGTACATGGATGGTGTAGATCTTTCCGACTATCTGATCAACATCTACAACGATCTGCGCAAATGTTTGCGTTGGTAGAAGACTCTGTTCTTTCATACCATCGATATAGCCGTTGTGAATTCTTATATAATATTCTGCGCCCTTAGAAAAGCATATCCTGAAATAGAAGGGTTGCAGAGAAAAAAAACCTATAGCCAAAAGAACTTTAGAAAAGAATTAAGTACTCAACTTATGGGATTCAGCCCCGATGCTAAACGGAAACCACAATTACCCAAGGAAGTAAATGATCCTCATTATCCAGAACACATAGAAAAAAGAACAGTGTGTGGCCTCTGTAGGAGGTTTCGAACTTTATGGGTGTGTGGAAAGTGTGATTTGCCAATTTGTCTGCAAAAAGACAGAAACTGTTTTAAAGTTCATGTTTTTAATAACTGATGATCATTTTAGAAATACAGGGCTATTATGAATGACTCATTGGATTTCAGAACATTTTATTTTCCTAAGTGTTATTGATAATAATAAGAAGTGCACACACTCTATGAATATTCTGTGGGCAGTACTAGAATTATTCAGGATAATTCTCTAATATTCTATTTGCTTTTAGAGAATTATCCTTTTTTGCTTTGACAAAGGATAGGCTCTATCCAAAACGTCAGATCTTTATTTGATTTTTTAGTTTTATTTTAATTTTACTTATATATTTATTAATTATTTTGTTATTTGTTAATGTTTATTTTATTATTCAGGTGTATTTATTAACTATTTAAAAGTGACATGATTATTATATAAAAATAATCAAATATGACTTCCCTGCATAGCTGTCATTTCCCTGCAGGACTTTCATTGAGTTTACTATAACAAGGTTCTCACCTGCAGCAGGTGCAGGTCATTTCTATAGTGATTCAGGTCAGATAAGTGATAACAAATGATGTCATATGGCGTTTTTATGTGAATGTAAACCTTACATACCTATACATAAATATTCATAACAAAAAACGTAATCAAAATTATAGAAAAACTTTTTTTATTGTAAACAAGACATTTCACAGCAAATTTTGGCTATTTTCGTTTTTCCAGAGACTGAAATAATTATTTACTTCAATTCACGAAAAAAGAGCCTTTTTTTTTATTAAGTTATGACGTAGGGTAGACGTACCAGTAGTTGACAGTGTACCAGTAATTGACAATCCACGACTGAAAGGCCTTTAATAACGTAACAAAGCAAGAAAAGGGACTGGCGTTACCACCTCTTATTAAGCAACGTATTAGGCTTCCCATTACACGAGGGTTTGAGTACTTGAATTTATTTCATGCATGTTATGCAATATTTGTTATTAATTTTACGTGAACCTTTTTGTGTGATCAGTGGACAATACTTCTAGTAGTAACAGAATTTCTGATGACTAATTTTTTAACTGTTTCAATCCTTCGTCAATTACTAGAATCCAGATATGTAGTGTCACTAGTAATTGACATAACCTGTTAGTTATTGACAATTTGTGTGTTTAAAAAAAAAGACCACAAAATTAACTAATATGGTTTAGAATATAAGGTAATAATAAGGAAACATGATGGTTTTAAGTGTAACTTCTGAATTTCCAGTATGTAATCAAACTGTGTCAATTATAGGAACTTGACTGTCAATTTCTAGATCACCCACTTTGACACAAATCTTTTACGTCCTATCCGCCGATTCTTTTTGTTGGTCCTAAATCTTGTCACAGAGACGATCAAAAGATAGCCCAGGACAAGTTATCTTCCAAGGAAAAAACTACTATTCTGTTTACTATAAGACGTAGCATAGGATGAATTGGATGAATTTTGCAAAGTTGGAGAAGAGTTGTCAAAAATGAAGTTTTTCTATAAACAAATTGTTGGCCAAGATCTGATGATACTGCACTACTGGAATACACCTTCATTTTTTATGGTCTTTGCATTCTACATGGGAATAGATTGATTTTAATTATTATTTCAAAGGGGAAAAAAAAGATAAATGATCAATATGAACATCTTAAGTTTTAAAAAGCACAATTTCAGTTATGTTAAATATTTTACACATTCTTAAAAATGCTTGATTTCTTCAGGTGCATTAACTGTTAGGAAAAGTTAGGAAAAAATTTAATAACTTAATAGCTTTTAAAGATATAATAATTATTGGCGCATTCTGCATTCTATTTAAAATTTAATGGTATAATTCGAAAAGTTTCAAAATACAATTTGTATTACGTACACAATTTTGTTTCACAGTAAAGTCTTAAACTGTCAATTACTGGTACATCTACCCTATTTCTTTTATTTTTTAAAAAAAAATCCTTGCAAATAAGGAATAACATAACTTATAAATCAAAAGAGAATATATTTAAATACACATATAAAAAATTTGAAAAAAAACGAGCTTTGGTGAAGTCATAAAAAGATATTTTTCATCAGTATGCAAAAGTAGCAATCATTCCTTAAAAAATGGTGGCTGGGAAAAGATCAATAATGTTCTGTCATTGCATCTTCAATAATTCTTGGAAACGAACGTTCAGTCATCGCATTATCACCATCTCAGTTTCCAAAATATACACTGGCCCACAAAATATAGTCAAAATATATTTTTTGTTTATATTTGGCTCTGCTGTGGTACAAAATAAGCTAGGTGATAACCCAAGCGTAGTTCGGACTTATAATTTGGAATACATTTTGAAATATCTTAAAATTAAACACATGAAATACTTAGAATTAACAAAGTAAAAATTCTAAAGAAAATTTGAAAAAAATAATTTGTTGGTCTAAATAATTCCTTACTCAGGTAATCTTACTTTAGAAGTACACTTGATGTTGTTGCAATTCCACTCTTCTTTCTATGTCTTGAAGCAAAACTTAGCCATTAATCACCTTGTGTAGTCAAGCATTTGATGATTCTTCTATTTAAATCTTATCATCTGCTAAATACAGCACGGAGCTAAAGGAGTGCTTCCTCTGTCGCCTTTCCACTCTTTCTCAATGGGCTGCTAACCGTCCATTATCTCCAGTTACTGATCATTTTGGATAATTTTCAAGATATTGTTAATGTTAAGAACTCTCTTTTCTAAGAAACCCCAAATAATTTTGCTTAACATTGTTGCCTTGCATTGTATGCAAAAAATCTGCAGATTCCAGAGAATTTTGGTGGATAGTAGCAGACAGTTCAAAAATTCTACAAATAAGTGGAAATATAAGGATATAGTCAAAAGCTGGATCTTATTTGATAACCCTGGCGTGACTTGGACTTTTTGTTTTTGATTAAATTTTGCAATATCTTAAAATAAACTGATGAAAACAGATGTAGTTGCAGATCCCACTTTACTCTCGATGTCTTGAATCAATACGTGGCAATTCCTCACTTTGTGTAGTCTAGCAGTGGCTGATTCTTCTCTTTACTTGATTACCATTTGCTCAACACAGCACTGAGCTAAAGAAGTGCTTCCTCTGTCGTCTGCCAACTCTTTCTCAATCGTCTGGTAACTCTCCATTATCTCCAGTTACTGATCATTTTTAAAGATTTTAAAAAAAAATGTTAAGTGCTAAGAACTCTCTTTTCTAAGAAAAGCTTGAATAATAAGAAGAATTATATGCATTGTTACAAATTGAAACCTATCTCTATTATACAAACTTTGCCTTGCAAAATTGGTCATGAGATGTACATCGTACATTGTTGATTCTTGCATATTGTTGGTGCACTGCGTGTTGATACCATTGTTGATAACTTGTTGCACAAACATTCCTTGCATTGTTGGTCATGAAATATATCTCAGTAAGATGCCTTGCTATAACCATGATTATCGATTTTTATTTGGAGAGTTATTACTTTTTGCAATCTGAGGTAGACAGTGACCTTGCTCATGCTTTCAAGGTCAAGTGTACAAAATGCATTTAGATCGGAATAAAACTGTAGATTTGTATAAAAAACAAACAAAAAAACAAACAATCATCCTTCTTTATATTCACAGACTAGAAGAGTTACCCGCCATTGCCCAGTATAATTAAACTGTAGAAAAACAAAATCTTAAAAAATTAACTTTTAACTCCCAATTGCTTAAATAATAATGAGCATTTGCCGCCTGTATGATCACATGCACATGCGGCTGGAAGAATAGCATACCACTAGAGGTGGTGCCACAACCTATTGATGTCGCTTTCCGTTGAGACACCCTGTACAAACGACTACACTTCTTGGCTCCATAACGTCAATCAATAGAACACTGAGCTAAAAGATCATCCATTTTACGAAAAATTTGAAAAACAGGAATTTTAGCTGATATACCAGGACCAGATAATTTAGACTCAAATTTTTCTTGCTTTTGACGTAGAAGCTTTTGCTCTATTCGAAAGTCCCTTTGCTCAATTGTTTCAAATTCCCGTAAAGCTTTTTCTATTTTAGTTGCAGAGTTTCTCTGACCAAGACTCGTTCTTTGTCGTTGCTTTCCAGGCACATAAATTTTTGCCAGCCATTTGGCCGTTTGATAAAGTTATCAAGGGATATACGGGTGACTCCTTTGCCTCATCATTTTATGCTGCCTCATTGACGTTCTCTCACTGCATCATGTTATGCTCAATATTAATGATTCTTGGAAACATTATTCACTCAATCAACATATGAGTTTACAAAATATACAAATTCTCACAGAATATAGTCATAATGTATTTTTATGAAATGTTTGGATCTGATGTGCTACTAATTAAGGTACGTCATAACCCCGGACGTGCCTCGTACTGTTTTTCTGATTAAATTTTGTAATATCTTAAAAATAAACACATGAAAACCCTAAAATTATTCAGCATGGACGGACCTCTCCACGTATGCTGCTGCAAGCCCATATATTTTCTTAGTCACTTAATCTTACTTTAAATATTCCCCATGATGTTGTCGCAATTCCGATGCTCAATGTCCTGAAGCAAAACTTGGCCATTCATTTCTTTGTGTAGTCTAGTGGTCACTAATTTTTTATTTACCTGCTTTTCATTTGCTTATATAGCACGAAGCTAAAGTCGTGGTCCTCTGTCTTCTCTCTTCTTTTTCTCAATAGTCATTGAACTCAATATCTCCAGTTACTGATCATTTTTAAAGATTTTCAAGAATTCGTTATGTACCAAGAATTCTCTTTTCTAGGAAAAGCCTGATTAAAAGAAATTCTAGGCATTGATACCTATTGTTGCACAAACGTTTATTTGCATTGTTGGTCATCAGATATGTATTGTTGGTACGTGCAGAGTGTTTGTGAATTGCGTGTTGTTACCGTTGTTGATACTTATTGTTGCAAAAACTTTGTCTTGCATTGTTGGTAATGAGATATTTCTCATTACATGCCATGCCATAACCATGAATAAGGGTTTTTTTTATCAATAATTATTATTTATTCGAAATCTGAAGTAGACAGTGCCCTTCCTTATGCTTTGAAGGTCATGCGAAATTTTATCAAGATCGGTATAAAACTGTCGAACAGAACAATCTCAAGAAATTAAATTAAATTTTCCAATAGCTTAAAAATAAACACAAAAAAGTACTTTGAACTAATACAGTGAATATTCAAAATAGATATTCTAAAAAATTTTTTAAGGCTCACGATGGTTGGACCTCTCCAAGTATGCCACATCTAGTCTAAATTTCTTACTCATGTACACTTGATGTTGTTTCAATTCCCTTTCTTCTTTCGATATATTGAAGCATAAATTGGCCATACATCGCTTTTTGTAGGCGGTCGCCGATTCTTTTGTTTGCTTGCTTCCTATTTGCTCAATACAGCACGGAGCTGAAGGAGTGCTTCTTCTATCGTCTTTCAACTCTTTCTCAATAGTTTGCTAACTCTCCATTATCTCCAGTTATTGATCATTTTTAAAGATTTTCAGTAAATTGTTAAGTCTCTTTTATAAGGAAAGCCAGAATACCAGGAACTCTAGCACTGTTACAAATTGAAACTTATCCATATTTCATCATCATTTTATGTTCATTGTTATAATTCATGGAAAGATTGCTTTAACATTGCACTTCATTTTGTTCATATTGTTATTATTGAATTGCGCGTTGATATTATTGTTGATGGGAAGACGATGGGCCTATTGTTGCACAAACGTTACATTGCATTGTTGGTCATGAGATATATATTGTTGGTCTATGTAGTATGTTACCATTGTTGATTCCTGTAGTTGTACAAATTATGCCCTGCATTTTTTCTCATTAATATGGGCAATTATCTGGACGTTTGATAAGCAGCTAAACGGAGACAAGCCTGACTCCTATGGTTATTCAATAGATGATGCCTTAATAATGTTCTGTCATTGCATCTTCAGTTTATGCTCATTATCAATAATTCTTGGAAACGAACGTTTAGTCATCGCATTATCAGCATCTCAGTTTCCAAAATATACACTGTCCCACAGAATATAGTCAAAATATATTTTTAGTTAATATTTGGCTCTGCTGTGGTACAAAATAAGCTACGTGATAATCCCAGCGTGGTTCTGAATTAAATTTTGGAATACATTTTGAAATATCTTAAAATTAAACACATGAAATACTTAGAATTAACAAAGTAAAAATTCTTAATGAAAATTTGAAAAAAATAATTTGTTAGTCTATATAATTACTTACTCAGGTAATCTTACTTTAGAAGTACACTTGATGTTGTTGCAATTCCATCCACTCTTCTTTCTATGTCTTGAAGCAAAACTTGGCCATTATTCAATTTGTGTAGTCCAGCATTTGATAATTCTTCTATTTAAATCTTATCATCTGCTGAATACAGCACGGAGCTAAAGGAGTGCTTCCTTTGTCGCCTTTCCATTCTTTCTCAATGTACTGCTAACCATCCATTATCTCCAGATACTGACCATTTTGGAAAATTTTCAAGATATTGTTAGTATTAGGAACTCTGTTTTCTACGAAAACCCCAAATAATTTTGCCTTGCATTGTTGGCCATGCATATGTCGTTGATCTCTATTGCTGCACAAACCTTTCCTTGCATTTTTGGTCATGAGATATATTGCTGCTCCGTGCGGAGTGTTTGTGAATTGCGTGTTGATACCATTGTTTATAATTGTTGCAAAAACTTTGCATTGCATTGTTGGTCATGAGATATATCTCATTAACATACCTTGCGATAACATTGCATATCGATTTTTTATCGATAATTATTAATATTCTGAACTCTGAGATAAACAGTGACTTTTCTCATGGTTTGAAGGTCAAGTATACAAAATTTCATTAAGACCGGGAAAAAAGTGTAGATTTCCATAAGAAACAAACAAACCCACAAACAACCAAGCCACAAATCCTTCTTTATATAGATAGACTAGCAGAGGACCTGGCGTTGCCTGGGATAATTACGCTTTTAGGTAAAGAGAACAATAGCAGAAACCTCCAAATTGGTTAAATAATAACTCAATCACTACAATATTGAGCGAAGAGGCTATCCATTCTAAGAAAAATCCGAATAACAGGAATTTACTTTCTCACTGAATAAATCTATGCTAGGTATTATACCGGGACTTGATTTACCGAAAAAATTTTTTAAAGGCTCAAAATGGATGGACCTCTCCAAGGTTGCCTTCTAGCCAAAATAATTTTTTAATCACGTAATGTTACTTTAGATGTACACTTGATGTTGTTGCAATTTCACTTTTTTATTCGATGTCTTGAAACAAAAATTGGCCATTTATCACTTTGTGTAGCCTAGCGGTCACCAATTCTGCTATTTACTTGCTTACCATTTGCTCAGTACAGCACGGAGCTAAAGGAGTGCATCCTCTATTGTCTTTCACTCTTTCTCAATAGTCTGCTAACTCATTATCTCGAGTTACTGATCATTTTTAAAGATTTTCAAAAAATTGTTATTTACCAAGAACTCTCTTTTCTAAGAGTAACCTGAATAACCGGAATTCTATGCATTGTTGCAATTTGAAACTTTTCCATATTGTATAATCATTTTATGTTTACTGTTTTAATTCTTGGAAAAGATTGCTGTATTATTCCCTCAACTTGTTGTGCTCATTGTTATTTGTGAGTTGAGTGTTGATACCATTGTTGATACTTATTATTGCAAACACTTTATATTTCTTTGTTGGTCATGAGATATTGCTCATTAATTTGCCTTGCCATAACCAAGATTATCATTTTGTATCAATATTTCTTATTTTCTTGAAATCTCATGTAAACAGTGGCCTTCCTCATGCTATTTATGCAAAGATCATGTATGCAAAATTATAAGATCAGAATAAAACTGTAGATTTGTATACAAAGCAAGCAAACAAACAAACAAATATACCCACAAACAAACATCCTTCTTTATATACATAATTGAAGATAGACAGATTTTATTTATTTCCTTATAAAGGGGTTAGAAAAAATAGATACAGTAATGCACTACCCGGCCTGTATGGTACTTACCAGTTTAGGCCAGTAGGGCATAAACAAACCAAATAATGAAAAGCAAACAATAAGGTTAACAAAGATATAAGCAATTATATCCAATTTAATTCCACATGTAAACAAAAAAATAAAGATAGCTTTGGCTAAAATAAAAACAAAAAACGAATAAAGCTTCTGAACTTTTAAATATGAGAACCAACAGGAGGTAATTATTCTAGTGATATTAAAATGGCCATCAAAAGCACAATTAGTGCTCAAATGGGTCCATATGCATAAAATAACAAATAAGGATGTAATAAAAATGAAGCCAAAGGAAGTTTTAAACAGATAATACAAGCAAGAAATTTTTGATTATAGGTTACACTGAATACCAGTTAGCAAATTTCTTGTTCGTAAGTATAAAATAAAGACAGAAAATTCGTAGGGTTCTTCGAAACAAGGGATAAGATGTCAAAGAGCAAATTTCGAGAGGCAGATGGGCGCAGTATTTAATCTCTGACTGGGAAACACAGCGGTTGCTGTTAATAGTGATGTTGGGATCCGTATCTCCGCTGGAAGAACGAGTATTGTAATTATGACTATCACAATTAAAATGAAATAAATTGGAGAAAGAAAGCTGTATCAAAGACCTAAATGATTTGTAGATAAATTTACATAAGGCTGAGAAGTAGATTTGATAAATAGTAAGTGTTCGCAAACATGAAAAATTCTGAGACACAGGGAAGGATTCAGGAAAGTGTAAAAAAAGTACGAAGAAACCGTTTTTGAAGTTTTAATATGCGCGTAATTATATATGATGATGTAGACCCCCAAAAGATAACCCTAAAACACAAAAAATGTATCCAGGAAGAATAAAGTAAAGGTAGGATATTCGATGGAAGAAAGTGCAGTCTATAAATAATACCATGTTTTTATTGAGCTTTTATAATAATTTATCAACATGTGCATCCTATGACAAGTCTGAAAATATAACAGGTCTAAGGTAAGTGAACACACTGTTTGTAGCAATTAGTGAAGTACTATAGTAAATTAAAGGTGAAGCGGGAATATTCATTTTATTTTTTTGATAAGAACATCACCTTCGTTTTCTCAATATTACCAAATTAATTATGACATGGCAACAACGTCTTAGTTTCTCAAGAGCTAGGTTTAAAGTATAGAACAAAAGAGGAATATATGAGCGGGAAAGCAATAATGCAATATCATCGTCATATAATATCGGTTTGGAAGTCAACAAGAGACAAGGTAAATCATTTATAAATAAAGATTCGATTCCTGAGGAACCTAGATTTCTGGTGAGTATGGAAGAATCTTTTCCGAGATGAAAAAGAAAGCATCTATAGTGCGAGAATAAACTAGTAAGCCAAGAGAGAGGAAACCACAAATACCATATAAAGAAGAGAGTTCAGAAAGTAGTAATTTAACTGAAACAATCAAACGCTTTAGTGAAATCAATAAAAATGGATGCTACATATTTTGTTTGAGTCATCTCAGAAGAAAGAATTTCGAGGAGAACTTAACAGGCAGTTCCACACTTCATGAAGGGATAAATCCGTGCTGGCAGGGATTAAGAAAATTATGTTCGTATATGTATTGAGAAGAACGAGTGAATGAATATTTTTCACGGATTTTAGATAAAATGGGTGAAGCCAAAATAGAGTGATAGTTTTTAAACTGACAAGAGTCACCCTTCTTGAAGACAGGCACAACTTTAAAAAACTTATGAGCTTATGGTTAAGCGCCTTTACTGAAAGAACAATTAAACATTATAGCCAAAGGAAGTGCAATAGAGTGTTTCAAGCTTATTACGATGCCCGATCGAAATCCAAGGGGATCCGGGATAGAGGAGGATTTATGCTATAACCTCTTCTTTATTAATTGGAGTTACATAAAAACTGAAGGGGGCAGTTAAAGTATGCTGAGAGTGATTAATAGAAGGTGAAAAGAGGCCTGTAAGAAAAGGAAGCAGGAGAGCTTTAAAGAAATCGGTTAAGGAAGAGGAAGGAACAGATTAAGAATGTCAAAATGGGCATATATAAGAATAAGCATTATAATAAGCATTCAATGGAATCAAGCCAAAAACTGTGGACACAACTATAGAAAGAAAAATAACTCCAAAACCACTATTCCACATAATAAATTCCACTCACTGATGAAGGAAACTTCGTTTCCGAAATGTACATCTGAGTCATTAAATTTATTATGTGGAATAGTGGTTTTGGAGTTATTTTTCTTTCTATTATAATAAGCATTCTTTGTCTTGATTATTGACAGTAAAGCAGTGGTAATCCAAGGTTTCTGTCCATTAATTTTAAACTAGAGTGTGTTATTTAAGAGAAATAGCGATGATAACCAAACTGAAAATGAGAAAAAAAGACCTTAATTAAGTGTCTTTCCAATCAGTAGGAATGAAAGCATAGAGGTCCAGTCAGTTAAGGCTAGATAAGGCTGAAAAATGATTATTTGATTAGGGGTAATTAATCTCGAAGTGTAACGAGAAGTGTAAGGAGTATTAGAGTTAGATATTTTAAAAATATTAAGCATATAGCAATGATCAGTGATCGCCATATGAACAAATGAGCGGGAATTTGAAAAAAAGGAATCAATGGTAAAAAAAGAATTATGTTGGGAAGAAAAATAAGAAAAAGAATTCTGTTGGAAGGAAAAGTGAGAAAAAGATTTAGTTGTAGATAATAAGCCGGAGCGGATAATAGAGTCCAGAAGAAGCTAAAGAGAAGGGGAAGGTTTGTTGAAATCAATAAAAATATCACCAACTAAAAGTACGCACTATAGGAAAGAACAAAAAGAGGGAAAATGCCCACAAGGGAGACGATACATAGAGAGAACTACAAGTTTCCTAATAACTAAGATGGTCAATATCTCGTAGTCAGGGGTCATTTTACAATAGCTAGAAAAAGTATCTAGAGAAAGAGAACGGTAGAGATGTACAATTATCACCTCCTCATTTATTTGCATGACCAACCGAGACCACCTGATAATCGGTAATTACACCGGATTTGCTTCAATCATAGATACAAATTTCCGTAAATAGAAGTAAATTTGGTGAAATCGAGAGAGTCTTAAGGTTGGCTAAGGTACAAGACAGATTAGTATTAATGCTCTGATATTCAGGTCGAAAATTGAAAGATAATCAGTGAAAAGATTTCCACTTAATTTAGAAATTTGAGCATTAATTAAATCAACTGAAGGAGGGGAAAACAAACTCGATTATAGTAATAAATAGTAATGGAGACAAAAATGAAAAATACAGGAAGTCAAAAAACAGTAGAAAAAAAAGGACAATATATAAAAATAAATAAGAAAAAAATATTAATAATGATACTAATATAAAAAAGGAGTTATTGGTCCCAAAATACATAAACAAGTAGATAACTTAAAAAGATTAATAATAGAAGAAGAAAAGAAGAAAAAATGTTAAAAGGAATCAAAAATATCAAGAGAAGTATAAAATCAGCGAGGGAAGGATTAATAGGAATACACGAAAGAGGGAAAAAGAAAGAGCGATAAGAGAATATAAACCAGTAGTAGAAACGTAAACAGATATGCATATCTGTAAACAACAGTGCAGGTAGTTAAGCATTTGTAAAATTGTTTTAGGTATCAAAATTTAGAGTAATTACAATGCAGAAAAAATATATATACACAACATATATGCGAACATACAAACATACTCATGTTTAAACTGTTTCTTGCTTATTTACAAATAAATACAGGGTAAATAAACAGCGCAAAGAGCTATATATCAAGTTTTTGATTAGCTAAATAAAGACAAAGTTGAAATGAATGAAAAACAGAAATGTAAGTTATTAATGAAAATAAGGTCCCAAATACATTACTACATTAGCCCCCAAGAATTATGTTTTTTTTAAATATTTAAAAAAAAATTCTTTTAAGGCAGATTTTTAAAATAAGAGAAAAAAATTTAACGCCTATTCCAAACCAAATCCGTTTACTGCAACAAAAAAGGAACGAAAATTGAAAAATGCACCAAAAATCTACAAAGATTTCTAGGACGAGTGCAGGTCAATAGTGAGGGAAGATACAATGCAGTTTTGATGAGGAGGAAGCTTGATAATACGCAGAAGTAGACCTAGGAACCAGTTTATTGAACGCAAATTGTTGGATAGTGAATGATCAATTAGTTTGGAACTTGATGGAAGGCAAAAATAGGAATCCAACCAAACATGACGGTTAAGTCTGAGCAGGTTGGACGCAAAAATAATCTGGGAAAAAGACAGTCCCTCGGCTAGAGTGTTAATCTAGAATGATAAAAAAACAAGCAAACAGGAAACCAGGAGAAAGAAAAGACAAAAAATAAAAATTAGACTCAAAACAAATAACATGTAACTAGGGTAAGAAAGAAAAAATACTGAGACGCAGGCGATAACGGTAAAAAGAAAGAGGGAAAATAAAATGCCAGATGAAGTGGATTCATGATTTTACAGGACAATAGGATAGCAGGTTACAGGAAACTATTGACGACAAAGGCTGGCATAACAACTGAACTACAGACAGCAAGTTCACACGAGGAACAAAATTGGGAAGGACACTGATGATAAGTTGATCAGGAACACATTCTAGTCCGTATGTATCTAAAAAAGAAAGAATAAAAGAAAAGGGGAGGGAAACATTAAATTAATGGTTTCAAAAATGAATTACAACAACAACAGAGTATCTAAGCTAAAGAATAAATTAAAAACTGACCTTACAAATCTGTGGATGATAGAATACATGAGAGAGAGAAAGGAGACTCCACTTGTCCACAATTATAAGTGGACAAGTGGAGTCTCCTTTCTCTCTCTCATGAACAACACAGTATGTTATGAAGGCGCAAGAGATTAATTTTGGATATAAACACAGTCTTAAGTAGCAGCAGAGGCGATCAATCGGAACTCCTTGATGAAGTCCATTCCATCCAAAACAAAAGAAATTTCAGTCATAATTATTTGTTAAACCAGTAGAATGTCTCGACCAACCCTGCGAATCCATAAAATGGATAAGGAAGAAGAAATAAACTGTCCGACGAAGACGAGTAAAAACAGAAGAGTGAATTATATCAATGTTTGTGAAACTCTTACTAGAGGAATGCTAAACGAAACGTCGAAGCAAACGAAGCCAACTTAAAATATAACCTTTTTTGGAATTTTTTCCCATCATTAAAAAAAACTTTACTCCTGACGATGGGAAAAAATTCCGAAAACGTTATTTTTCAAATTACTCATCTACATATTATGAATCATCGAACTTCCATCATAGATCTTCTTCATCTGTAACTGTGTACCTCCCTGTTCCTTCGGGGACGAGCGCTTTTATTAGAACAAGACCAATATGGATCGGAAACGATCCGTTCCCGTTTGGTGACTCTGGATAACTTGGAGCCGATCGCACGGTCCTTGCACCGGCGACGCATCTTTCAAATGTCTGCCTTGTGTTTGTATAACATTTCTTCACTAGTTCTTCGTCTCTTCTGTGTTTCTTCTCTACTTCATCTGAGTTTCTCCATAAGTCCTTGTTTCATTTATATTATGTCTTTCAACTTTTACTTTACCAATTGGGTAACTTTTTTCAATATTTTATATTATTTATGGTAATTTATTTGTCTTATTTTAATTAAAGGAGTGTTATTTATCTGAATTAATATATATTTATCACAACTCTTACGTTCATAATATTAAAATTAAGATATTTCTGTACTGAGTCTTTTGATGAGCACATACTTAGTTTTTACAAATGTTATTTGAGTGACTGAGGACTGAATCCTAAACTCAAACTGTCAAGTGCCGGTTTTTAAAAGAGGAAGTTGATTTTTGGAGCATGTAATATCAGAAAAGAAGGTGCCACCTGATCCAAGTAAGAATGCTTCAGTCAAAGATTTTCCTAAACCTCATACAGTTAGAGACGTGCATTCATTTTGGGTATCACCAACTATTACCAGCATCTGCTCCATTGCAAAACCTAAAACCAGTTTAACTAAAAAAAAAAACCAGATGCGTTTTTAACTGCGTCTCTGCGTCTAGACGCATAAATTGGTGCACGTATCATGGAAACAGATAATCTACTTCTTGACGCACTTGTAATTGCGTCTCAAATCTTTCTAGATCACATGATTGTTTTGCGCCAGCGCACTTGCTTTGTTAACCATCCAGCGGGCGCGCCCTGTAAACGAACGCGAAAGGTCGCGTGTATTTCCTAGATACGCTATAGCAAAATATAAATTTTCAAGAGTGTACCTTTTAAAATAATGTTGTAATCAGTTATTTTATTTAAAATGAAATGAAAACAATGTAAACATAAAAGCAATGTTTACCGAGGAGTCTAAGGAATCACACTGGTCTCCCTTGAGCTCCCTAAACACATCTAGATGACTGGCAAAAATTTGTGTGCTTGGCAAAAAAAAAGAAAGAACGAGTATTGATCAGTGAAGTTTGCAACATAAAGGTAAAAAAACTGGTGAAAAAATCTGGGCATTAGAAAACATCTGAACAAAGAGCAAGAGGATATTATATGTCAAGGACAAGGGTATTTTAAAAGATAGGTCTAAAGCAGGGCTGTCTAAAATTTCTGTCCACAGGCAGCGCCCTTGCATATGGGTAATCTTTGTTATCGTTGATCAGTTCTTTAAAGTCGAGTTGCTAATTATCAATTCACCATTGTAAAAAAAAAAACGAGGCAGCTTACCATTTTATTTTCTTCATTTTAATGTGACAATTTTCTCAATGTCATGTAGAATTATATTTTTACCCTGGTAGGATGTGATTACATATTAAGTATTTCGAATCCATTCTGTGAATAATGAAAAAAAATTCTTCTGCTGCGGTTTACATACTGGTTCAGTTATTTAATGCTTTAATGTAGATTCATCTGGTTTTAATAGGGGTTTCCGAGGCGGGAGATATGGCTGCAGGCGATCAGAGACCCAGTTTAAGAACTCCATCAGTAAGAACCACCAATGATACATCGAGTACTTATGTACCGCTTGGTCTTCGATGTTATGACGAGTGAATCCCAGGAGAACAATAACTTGATTACAAAATAGAAAAGAATTTCGAAATACCTTCTACTTGTGAAGACATTAGAGTCTATTAAAGACCTAAAGAAGTAGGACCCCATAGGTCGAATGGAACTTTATTTTGTCCGGTTGAACGGCCCAGGGGTTACTGTTTCTCTCCCCTGTTGGCGCATTACAAAGATGAATAGCAACCGTTTCAGCCTAGCTTCTAATCAAGTTTATTTAGAAGTTGTGTCCAAGTTCTTTGTTGAGTGGGGGAGGTCTATAATGTTCCAAAACGGCGAACGTTATAGACCTCTCTCCTCCTATAAACTCTTGAACCATTTCCAAATGATTTAGGCAAGAAAACTGTATAAAGAGACGTCAGTAGACTATCGCCCCTCGTAGAGACATAAAAAGCTGAAAATATTGAATTTAAGTGTGAATGGTGTGTAAACAATGATTCTAAATAACAATGGTAGTTATACGAGCAACAAACATCGCGTTAAGAAGCTTTTTTCTTGCTTAACGACGAACAAAAATATAAAAAAGATAAAAGATAGTTACAATAACAAAGACTGCCATAACGGTTTGAAGTATATGGAGGCGAGCTAGAAAAGCATAAATGGGATGCAAGATGGATCATCATGAAATAAACATAATAAACCTCTCCAATACCTACGAAGTTACTGATGTGTGCGGACAGAAGAAAAAATACTCAATATGAGAATAGTTGCGAATATGATAAGCAAAAATATAAAAACACAGATACATAAAACCATCTTATCTGGTACTGAGAAAATATATGGGCCATAAAAGTTTTATAAAGGTTCTGTTGATAATTTGTATATTTTTATTTTAGAATTATTTGACCAACGATGTGACGCACAACATGATGAAGATATGCTTCGAAAAATTCGCAGTTACATTTGTCCGATGTTCAAAGTGTACAGCGTTTTGTGGAATAACCGTTTTGGGTAAATGGTTAGAAGTTGTGAAGCCAATGGATCGACCTACACAATGTTTTCAAAGATATTTGGTGCCGTAAGTTTTTCCCTACTAACATCCCCAAAAGGTCGCGGCATTCCTACGTTTAAAATTTTGGGTTCCTACCTTGTCCCTCCTTATTGTTAGAACAGCTTTAGAAATCCCCTTTTCCCAAACTTACTGGTATAAATCTCATCTGTTTGGAACTGAAATAAGAAATGAAAAATCATGGTCCCAGAAAACATGTACCTTCTAATACTCACCTAGTTAAATGAGATTCTCCTGTCAAATGAAAGAGAAGAAAACCTAATGTTAGTTAACCTTCATTATATAAAAAACCAAAAGGTGAAATAGGATTAAACTATTAAGACATTTGAGAGCCTGATTCGTAAATTATTCAGATAAGTGTAAGCTACGAAGAATTTAAGGTGACTTACCTGATCCAATTGGTGGTACAGACACGACGTGATAACCTCAGATGGTTTTATTTCTTTTAACAACAGAACCTGAAAAGTATAAGGCAGAATATAAGAAAAAAAACTCTGTACCAAGATGAAAATAAATAGGTCTCAGGGAATGAACTGAACGATATTTACCATGAGAATTGAGTCCTATTTTTTGTAATAGATTTAATCCTTGAATGTTACGAGAATTATATCAAATAAGAATTATACATTGCAATATGATATGACTGATGCTGTTTGAATATAATCTATAAATTACTTCAATGATAAATAATTACTTCAAATTCTTTTTTTTTAGTTTTCTGAACATCCGTAGGTTAAAAGAGAGAAAATAATTAACGAACTGTAGCTGTAATACGAATGTTGCTTGGCATTTGCGTTTATGTTTTGGAAATAGCCTATGTTGGAAACAAAAGAATGAAGCCACGGTTATTTTTTGTCAGAATCGCTGTAGTAATGCTTGATCTATATTCAAATGATTGCCTCTTGATACATTTTTGGTTAGATTGAAAGATAATATGAACAAGAAGACACCCCAAGATTTGAGAAAGCTGACAGGTAACCCTTCAATAAAAGATAAGTTGACGCATACAAATCATTATATTGTTTTATTACGTTGACATTCATTAACGTTGTGATTTTTTTTCTGTGCCAATCTATAGTCACTATCACTCTAAGAAAGCCACCTATGTTGCTCAAAGACGTCAGAATTACGGGACGTTCTTGCTCTTCACCTCTCCCTTTTGGCTTATAATTGCTACAGTACATATAAATTTTCGCGATTTTTCAAAAACAACTCTTCTGATTAGGATGTGGTTTTCGCTATTAGACTGAACATTTTCCTGGGAAGGTTTTTGATCCATGAAGTTAGTTCGTTTTGGTTAATAAAAGTTTTTATTTGTTCTCAACGCAGATAATTGTTCATATACATGGAAGGTAGTTCACTTTTTCCAGGTAAATGCGAGTGCCTTCGAAATTAATAAATTGCAAACAGTTTTGGTTCAAAACAGTTGTCAATTTTTCAATTTTTCAATTTTGCAACCATTCTTTTTACAACCGGTGGGTTACGATTTTCTATCTTCTTATTGTTGTTGTTATTTCAACTGAAAACGTGAAGGTGTATGCAGAGAGTTTCTATTAACAATTTTGTTCGTTGCTGTTTTAGAATGCATGGGTGAGATTTAAAGCGTTCGTTATGAAAGTGCGCTAACCCAAACAAAAAAATCTTCATGTCTTCCAGTTATGGTACATGAAATACAATTCACCATCAGCTTCACTGATTTTTCACCTCGTTACAAGTGTTTCCATTTCGGCAATTGTGTATGGAAGGATCTCACGTAATCCAAGTATAACATTGATTATGTTGGATTTCCCTACAGATTTGTTATGAAGAACGTTCGCACTAGCCACGCTATAAAATCTTTATGATTTCCAAACAGACTTCATGAAGTTGGTTTCTTTATTAGTTTCACTAGTATTCTATCTCATTAAAGTGTTTCCTTTTTGGTCAATTCATACGCAATGGTTAAAACATTAATCAAGTTTAACAATGACCGTATTGGATGTAATAAAAATAGCAACTGTTAAGTTGAGCGTATGCACTTACTCACGCAAAAAATTCTTTGTGATATCCAGTGAGGCTACGTGAAATAAGTAATTTCTCCATTTGTTTTATTGGTTTTTCCCTTTCGTTAAAAGTATTTTCCTAATGTAATATCCAGCAGCAAGGTTATCATCTCATTCAAATATAAAGTTCGCCACAGTGACCGCCGCCGAATTCAGTAGTGTTACGATAAACGTTCGCGCTAAAAATAACTTTGTGATTTCCATTCACGCTATGTGAAATACGTTCTCCCATTAGTATCTCTGGTTCTACGTCTCTTTGAAGTAAATGTGACAAATGCGTACGCAATATTTACTACGTAACTCAAGCATATAGGTCAGCATCTGTCATGATAAACATTTGCGCTTAACCACGCTAAAAAAAACAGTTTTAGTTTCAGTCTTCTCCTCTATACCTGAATTTCCTAGATTGCAGTTTTCTGCATGTTTCTGAAATACGTTGGTTTGTGCTCCACTGAAAATTATCTATAAGCTTTACACTTTTTTTTTACCCTTTTTCAGTGGCTTGTTCCTAGTTATCTGTTTAGTCAAAAACTCCTTTTGCTGGAATAAGTTAACGGAATTATTATAATTCGTATATTGGACAGTCATGGCATCGCTAAAGGTTAAAATATATTTAACACTTTTAATCACATTCAGACACACACCAAATTAATTAATGGTAATATCAATTTTGATGAACTGATTCTGTATTGATTCTACATATGTAAATATTCTTAATGTTTCCACTAAATATGTCATTCATATGTAACAGGGCGGTAAAAGTTAAATTATTTTTCGGTTGGTTAGTCAAATATCTAAAGTTTGAAGAACATGACATACGTTTTCCTTATTGCCAGATATGCATCATGCACTTTTGGTCAGGTTTAATCGATGTTGTTGAGTTTTGTGAGGATCTGGAGATAAATATGGAAATAAGTGGTCGAATAGATGATTAGTGATAATTAGAAAAGACTGCGCCAGTGAATTTATTATTCACAAATTTGTTTATGATAAATTATAGCTTATCTCATTCACACAAAACCAGATATCTCCCACTTAAACAGGCTTGGCCAAGTAAGGAGAAAATCAAAGTACTCGAGACATATTTAACATACAAAATTAGAATATTTATTTGGAATATTCAACAAGGTTATAAAGAAAGAATTGTGGGTAATTAGAATTAAAATAATCATTGCAATGTGGAATAATAAGTCACAAGGATAAAGATCAATTTAAAGTATAAAACCTTTGGAATGAATTCAATTTGTAAATTGGAAAGACTTTGTATTGAAATGTATTAATCAAATTATTTGTAATTCAGAATAAATGAATATAATTTCAAAGAACAATTTAAGATATAATCTAAAGACTGTATAATAGCAATTCGTTTATAATTAGAGTAAACTACTAGTTATTACATAATAATAATTTGTTGAATCAATATAATACTCTTAAGTTGGCATATGTGTTTTAATTCCTATTTCATGAGAATAATAGAAAGTGTATGAATATTTAATCAACAGTTCTCTGTAAATTCAGAATATGACTGACTTAACAGCTATAAAACATTCACATCAGAATAGACTGAATTTGAATACTCAATTCTGAAGTAACAATTTAAAATAATTGGAAGACCTAATGTAATATAACAGAATGATCAAGCGGGTTCAAATTTAGAGCTCAAAGAGTTTATAGAATTAAACCTTTGTATGAATTAAATTTTAAACTTTGCTTTACGTGCATCGGTCTTGCCCACTAAGTTTTTGAGGTAAATGTTCCGTTCCTCATTTAAGTAAATAGAAATTGTAATAAAGATTAGAATTGATAGAATGGCCATTAATTGGAAATGCGCTATACAATCCGTGTCTTCCCAATCTGTCCCCTCTTGGATGTCGTTCTCGCTATGTCGAAACATCCTGGGTGGGGGGTGGACTCCTCTTCCGAGTGGCTGGTAGATTCCTCAGCTAGGCTCCTTCTTCCACGATGAAACGGTTTACCTTTTGGGGCTTGTTACGCTCTCTCAAACTCACACTGGCTATCTTGAACTATATAAATTGATGGAGCTGGTTCTCAGCTAGGCAGATACTCCTAAAATACCTTAGTAGTCGAGCAAACGAAAACTTAAACTTGCTGTTTACATTATAAACATTAAACTAGAACTTTAAACTTGATGTAAACCTAAAATAAAAAAAATTCCCATCTGAAATCAAATGATATCAGACGGAGGCCGAATTAGTCAAAAAATAGGGAGTAGTTTTGCTGCACACCAGCTACCTTAACAGTCAAAAATTCTACTGAATACTTTTCCTCTGGAACTACTGACAAAACAAATAGTCCAACCATCTAAGTCCTTTCCTTGCCGTGAAGAGTAATTGTCCTCTGTGGTCTTATTTAGTTTGAGTGCGCATTTAATGATCGAACTTATGATGACTCAAGTGAGGAAATTGCTATTTAGTAGCCCATGAATGCAATTAAACTTACGATCATTAATAGCACCTGCTAAAATGACTCATGTTTCATATCATACACATTTAAATTAGAAGGAAAATACAAACCTTAATTTAATTTACATATAACCTTCTACGATTACAAAGGTGCCTTAAAAAATGAAATGAGTAATGGGGGGGGGGGCGGCGTTATACCGAATTTTGTCGGTTATTTCAAATTTATTCTTGTCGTAGTTTATAAACATAACATATGTTAAAATTACAATGTAAAATTTATTGTAAATTGTACCTTATAAATTTGCGATTACATATATATATGTAATTACATATATGATGCTTTTGTTAAAAGTTTGACTCTGGCTTTAGTTGTGGTTGCAAAGTGGAAGCGCATTAAGGTTTTTTGAATAATTATTTTTTTACAGTACTTAGTTCTAAGGTGTCATGGAGGCATGATTTTGGCAAACTTTGCTAGGACGTCTTATGTTGTGCCAACAGCCGCGGTTATACTTCATGTTCAAACTAGAATATTTAAAAGGCAGTTAAGTTTATTATAAAAAATTGTGCTGATAGTTTATGATGAAATATTCAGCTCCCATTAATTTTTGTTATGAGGCTGCGATAGAGGGTCATAAACCAAGATTAGATACCCTTTTATTCCGTTTGTACGTGATCCCTTTTAGTAGTATAAGAGTTCTAAAAATAAAAAGGGTTTGGCGGTACTGTAGACATATTAGAGGAACATGCATCTTGATCGACAGTCCATGAGTATCTTTCCTTAGTTTGTAAATCAACTTGTATACCGTTGTCTTCAGTTTGCGTTAGAAGGCGCTTTCTTTATATATATTAATTTGTGAAGTCAAATCAAGGTATGGTTAATATTAAGGTTGCGATGGGTTACAATTTTTGTAAAAATATGATTTATAAAATTTAATTTTTATATGAAGGTGATTGATTTTGAATACACACTATTGTATGCACACATCACCCGTGACTCTCATAATTATTGAGAAAAGTCGTAACAAAGTAGGTGTATCGGAAGGTGTTCCTAGTGGAAAATAGTTAAATTATAATATTTTATTTACTCTAAAGAGTTGAGTTTCTTATATTATTTTAATATTTATAATGGGTTGTTTTTGAGAAGGATCTTTTTGTTAGTATACACTAAAGATGACACAGCTATAATAGTGAATAGTACTGTGACGGAAGTAAAATTATGTTAGGTAGTAATAATTGACGTTTGTAAATTTTGTATCAGGGCTTTTTAAAATATAAAATACTAGATTTTTATCCCGAATCAATTAGAGCTATTGTCTTAATACTAAATAATGATTCAGATTTTTTAGAATTTTATAATAAGGGTAAAATGCTAATGAGAGCAAATGGAGCCAGAAACTGTCGACACAACTTGACAAGAACGACAGGAAACCACTGATCCACACAAGATATTTATTAAAACGTATGCGCATTTTGGCATCCAAGCTGCCTTCTTCATCGTATACAATGGCCTGATCAGAACAAAGTAAATCTGTTCTGATGCAGGAAAGAATTACATCGTCATATATATAGTATAATGGGGTTGATTATGATCCAATTACAGAGTTTCTAATACCATAAGCACGAAAATATATATACGTAAATAAGTTATTGGTAGGCAGTCTTCAACTAATCGTTGGTCCTGGTTGGATTATTCAGTCTATTGGTCAGTTGTAAGAGTTTCCCAATGTCCATCAATTGGCTGACATCCAAAGGGCCCGAGTCACTGTTCAGCAATCTTAACATTTGTATAACACGTCTTTTTACATGGTTATATGATCCATTATTAATGATTATAGTCTAAGTTACCTTTGGGATAACAGCGTAATTTTATCTTAGAGTTCTTATCGATGATTAAGATTACGACCTCGATGTTGGATTAGGATTCCTTTTTGGCGCAGGAGTTCAGACAGGTGTAAGTCTGGTCAGGTTCTATCCTCTGTTTTTATTTGGTGGTTGTAGTACCTGAGGACCTAATCACAGTAATTTTTACTTATTTTAATTATACTTATATTTCATTATATTTATTTTATTATTTTACTAAATGTTTAGCATAATTATATGATTAATTTAAAATTAATAGAAGTTTCCTAAAATAACAAATTTTGTGATGGAGTTAAATTCCATATATGTACTTGTTTATAAGGGTATTATATTGTGTTTTATTTATGGTTTGTGTTTTAGTTGGAGTGGCTTTTCTGACACTTCCTGAAAGTAATTTATTGGGGTATTTACAGATTCGTAAAGGGCCTAATAAGGTGGGTATTGTAGGTATTTTAAATTTTAAGTCTTTTTCTGACGCTATTAAATTATTCACTAGGGAAAATACCTACACTACTACTAGATATTTTTTTCCTGACTATATATGTCCTGTAATTAGAATCATATTTTCTTTACTTATTTGGATTTTATTTACTTCGGGGGAAGGATTATTAGATATGAATTATTTTTTTTTCTGATTTGTATATTAAGAATAATGGGTTGTGGTTGGTTATCTAATTCCAAGTACGCCCTCCTAGGTTGCTTGTGTCCTATTGCCCAAACTATATATTAGCTATTAGCCTAGTTTGTTTTATGATCTTAGGGTTGGGTTATAGATTCAATCTTTTGACTTTATACCAATCAGACTTTTGATATTTGATGTTGCTTTTCCCTTTGTTTTTATTATGAGTTGTTATTGTATTAGCTGAAACTAATCGTACCCCCTTTGATTTGGTTTCTAGGTTTAATATTGAATATAGTGGTGGTGGTTTTGCTTTAATTTTTTTAGCTGAATATGCTAGTATTTAAATAATAAGAATTATTATTAGAATTTTGTTTTTTGGGGTGTATGATATATTTTTGTTTTTCAGGATTACTTTATTTTCTTTATTTGTTTTTTATTTGGAGTCTATTGCCCCGTTTTCGTAGGACAAGTTAATATATATGGCTTGGAAATCTTTATTGCCTCTTTCTTATAATTGTTATTGTGTCATTATCTGTTTTGTCTGATTTTACGAGATTTTTAAAGGTACGAACCTCTTTTAAGTGCTTTCAAAACACAATTTAAAAATCAGGATATAAAATTATCTCAAGTTGACGTTATTATTAGAGAGATGATGAAAACTGAAAAGTATAAAATTGTAAAAATTTGTCCAATTATAATATATGGTAACTCTACTGGTCGAGCTCCAATTCATGTTAAGATTGATACTGATGTTGGGAAGACCCAGAACATAATTTTTAATGCTGGGTTGAATGCTGTTGATTTTATTTTAGGATTTATAGATAGTGGTAAGAATATGAGAATTAAAATGGACGTAACTAACGCAATTACTCCAACTAACTTATTAGGAATTGATCGTAAGATGGCATAGGCAAATAAGAAATATCATTATGGTTGGATGTGAACAGGGGTCATTAGTGGGTTTGCTGGATTAAAATTTTCCGGATCTCCTAATATATTCGGATTTAATATTGCGACTATTTATAATAAATATAGAATAATTGCAACTCCGAAGATATCTTTTACTGAAAAAAATGGATGAAATAGTCTAAATCATCAACCAATCAAACGTTCAAACAAGCTGATAACAGCCACATCAACCGTTCTCCGATTGTTCGAAATTCATCACTCACATGACAATTAGTCACATCTGGCTATCTTCACAAATGAAGGTTCCTTCTTTGTTTGTTCCTAAATCATTTTACCCTGCTATATCCCGTCTCGAATTCGATCGAAACAACTTTACCAACTCTGCTAATACCCTTGGGTTTTTGAACAAACGTCCAGCCAACCCTACACTACAAGGTGTAAAATTAATCCTTGTCTTTCCCTTTGCTATTGACAACAATTCTGACACATAAAAACGGCTTGTTAAATCGAACAGAGAAAAAAAAATATTTTAAAATTATTTATTTTTTAATTCTTTACCGTTTCTAAATCCGTTCTAAATCTTACAAAAATGCTAAACTTACAATTTAATAAACATTAGTATGCATAATTATTGTAAATAAATTCTAAATTCTAAAACTGGCAAATTAATCATTCTCAAAATCTTACAATATGCCTCCCCATGCAGGAAAAGCTTCGCCCTGAGGCGGTATTGTTACCTGAACACCTCCAGGGGTCTTGCATCTCTGCAGCTGCTTCTACTGATGAAGCGAGACAGATCGAGGTGATGAAAAGTAGCAACTGGCCAAAAACTCAATGAAAAAATCATTTAATATAAAGTAGGATAAATAAAGGAAAAAAAAAAAGAAAACACTACTCCACATAGAAAAATTTTACTGACTCAGATGTATATTTCGGATTTCAAAAATCCATCATCAGTGAGTGATTTACAGACGGGCAATACCCATATTTATACAGAACTAGAAAAACCTAAAACCAATCGAACAACGGGGGAAAGACCTTTACAAATCGCTAGCACCAAATAGCCACTCAGAGCAAAGCAAGTCTGTTTACCACGACCTTTACAAAAGTCGTCAAGTTAACAATAAATGCTGATAAAAAATAAAAAAAAAACATCGAAGTTCATAGAGCTTTACAAATACATTATAAAAGCGATAATAAATAATACACAAAATAAGAAACAGCCAATGTAATACACGAAATAAGATACAAAAACAAAATTGAACAACATAAAAATAAAGCGATCACACCTAGGATGGAGGGGTAGTCTACTACAAGAATTACATGATTTACTGCTAAATAATGAGGCTAGAGAAAAGGAATTCAATTTTTTCCAAGCTTGTGCCAAGTTAAACGGTTTTACTTATGATGTAGTTGATAAATAACGTCAAAAATCAACACTCACGTAAAATTAGACAGGATCACTATCCTTGGACAAAAATGCAAGTAAAATTAAAAAATTCTTTAGTCCTACCATTTAATGCAATTTTATACAAGGGTTTTAGAAAAATCTGCAAGGATTTCAATTGCAAAGTAATTTATAAAAGCGCAAATACCATAAAAAGCTATTTGAGTTCTATAAAGGACAAAATTCCCATAGATAAAAAAACATGGTATACAAATTGAAATGTGCATCATGTGAATATTTTTATCATAGATCCTCAAAACGTGGTGTTAAAAACAAGCTAAAAGAACACCTAGCCTACATTAGAAATGCTAACATAGAAGTATCAGCTTTCGCCGACCATGTACTAAACGAGAAACATGATTATGCAAATGGCTTATTTGAAGTGGTGCACAGTTGTAGTATTATAAACTATTGTATCTTCTTGAATCTCTTGAAATTGTTAAAAATAAAGCGACTAATAACCTATTAAAACAGAGATGAGGACCCTATCCCCATGCCAGTAACTCCATGGTTGCCTTCAACAAAATACTTGACCAATTAAATAAATCATGTAATTCTTGCTGTAGATTACCCCCCTCGCAAGTGTGATGGCTTTATTTTATTTTGTTCAATTTGGTTTTTGTTTCTTATTTCGTGTATTACATTGGCTGTTTCTTATTTTGTATATTATTTATTATCACTTTTATAATGTATTTGTTAAAGCTCTATGAAGTTCGATGTTTTTTATTTTTTATCAGCATTTATTGTTAAGTTGACGACTTTTGTAAAGATCAGGGAAAACAGACCCGATTTGCTCTGATTGGCTATTTGGTGCTAGCGAGATGTTATATCTCTTTCTTCCATTGTTCGATTGCTTTAATTTTTTTCTAGCTCTCTATATATATGGGTATTGCCTGTCTGTAAATCACTCACTGATGATGGATTTTTTTTAATCCAAAATGTACATATGAGTCAGTAAAATTTTATTTCTATGTGGAGTAGTGTTTTCTGGTTTTTCCTTTATTTTTTAAGGTATCCACAGTTTCGTCTATTTTTATATTTATAATTGTTATCCATGATCATTGGCATAAACGAAATGGTTTAGTTATTCAATTGGTTAGTAAGTTATTAATAAGGTACTAGATAAACAAAATTACAACAGTAAAAATATTTATGTGAAGGGTACCCAGAAAATGTAGCTTAAGTTTCACTTAATATTACTTAAGATATATAATTATTTTTATAGGCCTTTTTGAAGATTTGTGCACAATATTTGAATTTTATATTATCACACAGACCAAAAGTTCTTAAACTCTTTAATATAGTTCTTAATCAACACACATTTCAACGTTCAAAACTTAATAGAAGTTCGTTAAACGTAATATTAAAAGTTAATGAAACTCAGAGCACAACACATATGAATACTGAAAGTTCACTAACACTGTAATTCAATAACATTTTAAGAAAACACTAGAAAGCAAAATATTACTTTAAAGAAACACTGTAAAGTACTTGACAACTTGTAGCACAATCTTGCTTCTGGAATATGGAGATCAAGTCCAGATGTAGGGTCCCTAAATGCTTGAATCAAGACCATTAAAAGTCAATCTTTCTTCCTAAGAATTTACTCGTTAGGTGGCACCAACCTTAGTGGTCTGCACCGAGCAAACATATAAAGCCCAATAAGGTTATTTATAAGGTTTAATAAAGTGTATTAGGATCAAAAGGTACCAATTTTCTATTGAATAACACGAAGAATGGGATCAAATAACCATGATTGAATGTATTAAAACATGAATGTTTAAAATGATTGTTCCACTAGGACTTTAAAGGAAGAGAAAAAGTTTTTTACGGAATTATAGCAGAAAAGAGTGAACACTTAGGGCTTTTGTCAGAATTAAAAGGTTTCTTTTTAGAAAAATTCCTCTTTTTACTTTGCTTTTGCGAATATTAATATGAAAAATAATAAGACCTCTTTATTATCTCGATTTTTCGCTGAAAATGCTTTGTTACTCACGTGGTTCCAAACATACATGCATCACTCACACATTGGTATGGCAGTAGGTGCTTCTAAGACCCAGATCAAGACTGGCTGACAAATTTTGTCTATGAATGGAAGTGGAAGGAATAAATCCAGAGCATATTTCCACGAACAGAGAGTCGTTTCCAAATTGTTTCTGGCAATAATAAAGAGGTTGCATTGACTCGGTTTTTAAATTGATAGGTGTGGTAAAATTGAAGCTTGCTATTGAGATCCAATATGTACGAATGATCTTTTAAGATCTCCAGTTGGATAACTGGCTGAATTATGGGTGTCATTTGTTAATATAAAAGTAATTTTTTTTAAGCTGAATGGACAAATATGATACATTATTTTCAGCATTTTGCATTAATATTGAAACGTAAACAAAAAAAATTGTATAAATTAAATTAAATTAATTAATAAGTACATTAAAAATGAAAAAATAAATATGTCTTTAAAATCTGTGTGTAGTGACCCTCCAAATTAGGTATTAACTACGTATTGACCCTGGAACTTTCTCAAACATGCTCATCAAGAGTTGATAAGACACATTAGAAGAACCTTATTGTTTGTCATTGAGAGAGGGGGAAGTGGAAAGAGTTTCAATCAGGGTGGTGACTTCAGAATCTTCGCAGGTGTTCGTTAAATGGGTCTCTTCATTCATAGGACGCTCTTCTCTTTCCACTGAGTCGTTTTCCGCCGACAATTCTGATACAATAGTGACGTCATTACCCTGGGAGTTTCCCTCCAATACTTCAGTGGTTTGTTTATCTTGAACAGATGGCAGAAACCACAGAATTTCCAGGGCGCTTCCTTGCAAATGCAACATGTAGGGATGGGAGGCGGGTGCATTTACTGCTCTCTTGGCCTCGGTACTTCCTTCTGGATTGGGTGGAAGCCTCGCGGGCTCCACGATTGACTTATCTCTGGGCATCACATGGGGCGGTAGGAAAAGTTCTTCCTCAAGACAAGTCGATGACGCCTGCTGCCTGAGAGGCGCGGATTGTTTAGCTCGGAATTCATTTTTCCCTGCGACGAGGCTCCGGGGCATTTTTCCTATCTTCGGTTTCATCTGGTTCGCTAGAAGGACTTTAGTTTTATTCGTCTTCACATTTTTGATGAAGAAATTAACAGGAGAATATTGATCAATGATCTGGTATGGACCTGCATAAATGGGGTGTAAATTTTTCACTAGTCCTGCTCATTTGGGGGATTGCTAGATACACTAGATCATCAACATTAAATGAATAAGGATTATGTCGCTTAACGTAAAATTCTTTCTTCTTCCTGTCTTGTTCCTCTTGGAATTTCTCCACAACATCAAAGACATGCTTCATGCGGTCTTCCACCTCACAACCATAATATTTATCCATACCATAATATGATCTCTTTGGTGGGATGATTATATCACCAGGAGTATGGGATCTTTCTTGTAAAACAATAGAAAGGGGCTTTCACCTAATGATGAGTGTGGACTTGAATTATAAGCAAAACATTCAGAAAGATAATCACGTGAGCAGTCCCGTTGACCTTTCTCCACCTAGTGACATATTTGGATAAAATTTTTGTAGTTTCTTCTAACAACTCCAATTCCGGCGGGATAGTAGGCGGTTGTAAACAGTTTTTTGTTACCTAAAATTTTTCAAACTTCCCGTAGGAGGTCAGAAGTAAAGTTTGAACCTCAATCGGTCAACTGCTGGACAGGAATAGAGTGTAGAATAAAGAAACTGGTGACTAATGCCTTAGCCACTGGTTTTGCGGTTTTGTCCATAAGAAGTACCACTTTCGTATATCTTGAATAACGATCTGTAACCACTAAAATATATTTATGGCCTTCATAAGAAGTTGTAATTGGCCCAGAATGTCAGCAGCAATACGATAGAATGAATGTCTTACTGGCAGAAAACTTTGTAACGGAAAAGTTTATGCAGCTGGCAACTTTCACATTCAGCACAATATCTCTGTATGTCTCATGGTTGGCCAATAACACTGCTTGTCAATTTTGACTCGCATCTTCTTTGATCTTATGTGACCACTGGAAGGAATATCATGCTACAGATACAATACATTGTTTCTTAAGCTATTCGGAATGACAACCTGCTCCCATATTTCCTTTTCATCTTGCGATCTCTTGATGTGATACAAAGCATCTTCGTAATCCATAAAAAAATTCTCTTACTTGTCTGGCCAATCCTGGGAGAGGGGCTTCAAGTCTGCGCCCTTGAAATACTCTCGAATCTCTCTCCACTTTTCCTCTAAATTTTGTTCTCAGGCTATCTCTTGTTTAAATAAAAGCAGCTCATACTCTGCTAGCGCAGAAATAGGAACTCGTGAAAGACCATCAGCATTTGCGTTTTTTATGCCGGGCTTGTGAATACTGTCAAAATTGTATTTGGCAATGACTATTGAGCTAGCCTCGAAGCATGTTCCCTGAGATTGAATAACCAGGATAACGGACGATGATCTGTCTGTAATATAAATGCTATATATAACCCGATACACTCTAAATTGTTTAATGGCATACACTATACCTTGGCATTCTTTTTCGATCACTGAGTAATTTAGTTCACTATTCTTTAATAAATGAATACAATAAGCAACCCTGGATCGGAAAGATCTTTTGGTTCTAATACACAGATGCGATTCTTAAATCTTCTACTCGCCAATTTACTTTCACAAATAATTTCAGAATGCGGGGGAATGGATATTCTATGTTTACAAATAACGGAAACAGTCTCCATAATTTCTCTAATAATAGAAACTTCAGTTGAGTGACTTTGATTTCTCGACTTTGGCCTTTTTCCCATAAAAAGAATGTTATTATGTTTTGCATGTAAACTATTACTTTGAAAGAAAATAACAAATCCATATTTTCTTAATTATTCTCTTCCCAAAATGGCTATATAAGGTATGTTCCTCCTTCTTTTCCAAATGTAACAATTTATCATGTCTCTTTTTGTACCAAAATTAAATTTAATTAGATAAATGCCATCTGTAGGAAATTGTGTCCCATAATCGTAATCAAACTTCGAGCAGGTTCCTCAATCTCAGTAACTTTATATCCCTATTTATTTTTTGTAACATATCTTCACCTAATAGCGTTACCTTCTCTCGACTATAAAATTTAATATTGATTTCCCCTAATCTGCCTTTATCCATCAATTCTTCGGGTTCTGCAGAAATATGTGCCAATTGAAGTGAATCCTCATAGCTTTCCGCTCCTCTCCTGCACGTTTTTTGTACGAGTAGCTTTTCTTTTCCTTTGTGCTCTTTGGCTGGTTGCTATTTAACAATATTCCTATTGTTTCTACACATTCTTTCGCGACAATGTCGAATCATGTGACCTCACAGGTGGTTTTTGACAATCCTCTGCTAAGTGTCCACGCATTTTACAGCAGTAACAGCTACGCTCTTCTTGCGCTCGAATCTCCCCTCTCCCTTGGTTGGCATTGGGGACTTTTTTCGAACTGGGTGGCTGCCATGTTCTTTCGCTCTCTGACTGTTTCCAGTGTCTTACTTATTCAATCTTTTCTCTATATGCCTACTAATTATTTCCTCTGTTTCAGAGTTGACTGTAACAACTACCTGTTCTTTCATTTTCTTTTCCTATTGCATTTAATGCATAGTCCTCTGAACCCCATCTCTATTATTTTTTCTTCCTCTACTTTCTTCTTCCTCTTCCTCTATAACTTATTTCAACATTCCTGGCTTCTTACACATAACAATCCTTCTGATTAGTGAAAATAATCCTTCTGTAAAACGTTCTTTAATATTTTCTGCTAAAATCTCCTGAGCATATGCCCGCTTTATTTCTGCCTGTTCTCCTCCTCCGTCTACTTCTCGCTTAATTTTATTTTGTAGACTCTGCAACCACGTTGCATAGTGAGGTACAGATTCCACCCCACCTTGTCTACATTCTATGTATAATCTTTCACTTTTTCCTTTCGGTTCTTTCCCAAATCTCTGTTTTACCACTTCTCTTAATGCCTCATAGGTATTCACTGTTCTCATCTCCCCATCTTCTCTACAATAAAAATGTGCATCACCTGTCAGCTTGATCTTTGCAATATTGAATTTTGCTGCGAGTGTCCAATTTATTACCACGCTTGCCTCATCAATTTTAAGGAAAAAATTTTTCGGGATCCATAGATCCATTGTATTGTTTGATTTCATTAGCTAACGCAAATGACTGCGGTGGGGTTTGCATTGGAATTGGTGGAGGAGCTGGCACTCCTGGTACTAACTGAGCCTGGGGCTCTCCTTGTGTTTGTGGCATATATAAATTTGGAGTCTTAGTGTAATATTCTTTTTTCTGCCTTAGCAATTTTGTAATTCAAGTACCTTGTTTTCCCGTCCTTGGACTTAGTCACTAATTTACTTATAATTCTACTTAAATTTATGTTATGAGTTTTTAATTAACGCAAATCATATAAATTATGCTTATGCAAATGACTCTTTTGGAATAATCTAATGAGCTTATGTCTTAAACAAATTTTTCTAATCTTAAAATATCAAATAGTGCAAGTATTTTAATGCTATTCTATTCTGTCGCACTGTGTCATTTTTTATGTGAGGCTCTGGGGATAACTATAAAAATATTTAATCGAATAGATGAATAGAGATAATTTGAAAATGACTGCGCCAGTGAACTTAATATTCACAAATTTGTTTATGATAATTTATAGCTTCTGTATACACACAAAACTAGATACCTCCTGCTTAAGCAGGCCCGGCCAAGTGAGGAGAAAATCAAAGTCCTCGAGGCAGATTTAACATAAAAAATAGACAATTTATTAGGAACATTCAACAAGGGTATAAAACAATAACTGTGGGTAATTAGAATTAAAATAATCAATGCAATGTGGAAAAATAAGTCACATGGATAAAGATGAATTTAAAGTATAAAACCTTTAGAATGAATTCAATTTGTAAACTGGAAAGTCTTTGTATTGAAATGTATTAATCAAATTATTTGTAATTCAAACGAAATTAATTCAATTTCAAAGAACAATTTAAGATATAATGTAAAGACTGTATAATAGCAATTCGTTTATAATAAGAGTATACTAGTGTATATTACATAATAATAACTTGTAGAATCAATATAATACTTCTTAAGTTGGCATATGGTGTTTTAATTCTTATTTAATTAGTATAATAGAAAGTGTATGAATATTTTATCAACAGTTCTTTGTAAATTTTGTATATGACTGACCTAACAGTTATGAAACGTACATATCTGATTAGACTGAATCGAATATTCAATTCTGAGGTAACAATTTAAAAGAATTGGAGCTGGTTCAAATTAAGAGCTTAGAGTTTATATAGAATTAAATCTTTGTATGAATTAAATTTTAAACTTTACGTTACGTATATTGGTCTTTCCCACTAAATTTATGAGTTAAATGTTCCGTTCCTTATTTAAGTAAATAGAATTTTTAACAAAGAAGAGAATGGCCACTGAGACATTAACTGGAAATGGGCTATACCGTGTCCTTCCAATCTGTCTGCTCTTGGATGTCGTTCTCGTTCTCTGGCTACGTCGAAGCATTCGTGGGGGGGAGGTGGACTCCTCTTCTGAAGTGGCTGGTGGATTGCTCAGCTAGGCTCCTTCTTCCACAATAAAATGGTTTACCTTTCAGGGATTGTTATGCTCTCTAAAATCACACTGGTGATCATGAAGTATATAAATTGATTGAGCTGGTTTTCAGCTAGGTGGATACTCTTAAAATATCTCGGTAATCGAGATAACGAAAACATAAACTTGGTGAGTACATTATAACATTAAACTAGAAAGTATAGTACAAGAAATAATTGACTCTTTAACCACAACAAAGTAAATAATAAAAAGAAAATTACGACACAACATTTACTTTGTTGTGGTTAAAGACTCAATTATTTCTTGTACTATGCTTAATATATCCACATTCCTTTCCTGCCCTTAAAACTTGATGTAAACCTAAAGTATAAAACATACCATCCGAAATCAAATGATATAGGGAGTAGTTACACAGCACACTGGCTATCTTAACAGTCAAAAATTCTACTGAAGACTTTAAGTCTGGAACTACTCACAAAACGGATCCAAATTCAACAACCAATCAAGCGTTGGAACAAACTGGTCATCCACCAAAAGGTGAATTTTTCTATAAAGAATCTCGTAACATCCACATCAATCATTTTCAAATTGTTCTAAATTCATCAGCCACATGATATTTAATCACATCTGGCTATCCTCACATTTTAAGGTTTCTTCTTTTTTTGTTCTTAAATCATTTTACCCTCCTATATCCTATCTTGAATTCGATCCAAACAACTTTTCCAACTGTGCTAATATTCTTGAGTTCTTGAACGAAAGTCCAGCCAAATATAAGGTGTAAATTGAATCCTTGACCTTCCCCTTGCTATTGACAGCAATAATGACACACAATAAAGGCTTGTTAAACCGAACAGAGAAAAAACATTTAAAATCATTTTTATTTGTTAATTCTTTACTGTCTCTAAATTCGTTCTAAGTCTTTCAAAAATGCCAAACTTACGACTTAATAAACAGTCTTAATGCGAATAAATTATTTTATTTGCATAATTAATGTAAATGCATTTTAAATTCAAAAAATGGCTAATAAATCGTTCTCAAACTACTACAGTTGGACTGCTGTCTCATAGGTGCTGTTTTACATTAATGGCTTTTATAGGTCTGACGAATTTTCCAATACACGAAAACCTTCAGATGCTAGTTTGTTTTTTTTTTTTGGTTCACAAAATCATAGGAGCGAGAAATACTCTATAGGCTTTTAAGTGTAATTTAGTGGTAAAATGTCAAATTTTGTTCGAACGCAAAGACTAAAATGGATAGAGTTGAAATACACCAATTCTTACAGCTTTTAGGTAATGTAAGAATGTTACCCATTGTCTGCAGCTTTTAGGTAACCCAAAATTTCTTGAAAGTCAAAAAAATGTTCAGCTGAGTTTTATTATAAAAAAGTCTGCATTTTTTTTTGCAATGCTAAATGGTTCGAATTTTTTATTTTCAATATTTCAACAATCAATGAGTTTTCCCTTTTTTTATTACTTTCTTACTTTGTTTTTGTAATTTTTCACTCTCAATATCGTCACAGTTTAGATTATAATGTTCACCATGTTTTTGCTTACTATACTACATTTAACGAATGTCATTTTCTTTTTCAATCTTTGTGGTCCTGTTAAAATTTATTTTTATATGTTTTACAATTTTACTGAATATAAATGTATAGATTTCCACCTAATATAAACATGCAAAAGTGTTTATTGGCCCAACATAAAAATTAACAACAAAAAGAGATATGTAGTAGAAAAAGAATCCACCATGAAGGACAAACAGCCTGCCATCCCACTGACCTAAATGTAACAATTCGAAATATAAATATCTGAATACAAGGAATTTAAAAATTTCAGCAGAAAGGTTTCCAATTAATGAAGTTAAGTCCAAACACCCCTTACTGTCAATTTAAATCAATAAACTATGCCCTTAAGACACAGGGATTTACAACAAATAAAAAACAAAAAAAATTAAATGAAATTAATGATAGATTGGAAATATACGTTTAAAAGTTTTGAAGTCCATAGCCTGAAGATTGCATTAAACAAGATTAAAATATATACAAATTGAACAAGCTGAGTGATATTTTTTACAATGAATGTCTTCTACGATCAAATTTTCCATGATGAAAACTTTTTCTTGATGAAAAGGGATGACTTGAAAACGTTCATAGAAGACACCACACAAAATTAATGAAAAATCCAAGAGCACAAGACGAGAATTTTATTATAGGTGGAACTGTTGACATTGATGATGAATTCTTTATACAATGATGAAATTAAAAATTCTCTGGATAATAAGAATTTGGTAAACGACATGTCTTAACATGATATGCAAAAATGTAACGTTTTCGAGAAGGCCAGCTGCTTATCTTCAGAATAAATGAATAAAATAGACAGGGGAATCCAGCAGTATAACATCATTCGCAGTATGCGCCAATCGCTGTGAATATCATAAGAAGCATTGGCAAGATTACAATGGGAATCTTTTATTATGCGTTTATTACAATTTTATATCCCTCCCAAAAGTTTTACAATGGCCCGTAGCATGACATGTCTGGCCAAAGCGTAGTCATAATTATTGAGCCTAATCACTCTCTCATGTTCCTGTTTTCTAAAATCTAGAGAATGACTATATTGGCTGATATAATTGAACGTTTTCTGAACGGTTTTTGAATGGTTTTCAATGTGCGGATTCATCTTAAAGATTTTCGTATTTATTGAGCTGATGTTCTCATCTCGACTTTATAGGACTCCAGATACCTCATTACTCCGGACTAATAAATATACTCCTACCACCCGTAAATGTGCCAACCATCATCCTGTGAGAAAGCCCTGTTCGCGCCTTGCATCCCGAGGTCTCCTGCGCCGATTATATCTTCACCCCAGATGACGCGCCCTAAACCCTGACCAATGGTGATCCGGGTCGAACACCAGATTATATTGGTTGAAAAACCTAGAGTCACACTTTATAATTCGCGTATGTAGAATTTACCAATGACCTAATCAAATTTTGCAATGTTTATTCTTTAAAATAATACAACCTGTCTTCTACCACCGTTTTATTTGAAAAAAAAACAAACTTTAATTGGTTCATCTACATTAAATTACATTTGATTTCTTTCATGATATATTCACAGGACCTCTGACCTGGCAACATAGCACAACTGCAGAGAAAATGTGTAATCATCTCGCAGTTTCAATAAAGCATCTCGCATGCTCGCTCAGCTAGCTATCTTGTCTATAATCTAGTTGCACCTCAAGATGAAGTCCGGTAAGTCTTTTTTTACATCTCAGTAGATAATAACTTATAAATTCCTAATTTTTTAGGAGTTCGAGCAGTCACCTTTTGTGCAAAGAAACCACTTTGTGTTGGTTTGCCTCTGCATAATGGAGATCCCAACAATTATGGTTTTCGAATTTGTTGAAATTTGCCAACTCCATTGTCACGAGACCGAGATCCAGTTAGCACAGAGCATCTGCGTGAAGAATCAGTGACCTGTGCTGGTAATTGAATCGCAATTTCTTCTTTTTCTTCACAATGCTCTATATCCTGACTCAACGTTCCTGGTTTCCTAAACATAACAACCCATCTTAGTTGTCATAATAATTCTCTATAAAACGTTATTTATTCCTTTCTGCTAAAATCGTCTGAGCATATGCGCGCTTTATTTCTGCCTGTTCTCCTTTTCCCTCTATTTCTCGCTTAGTTTTATTCCCTAGACTCTGCAACCACGTTGTATAGTGATGTACAGATTCCTTCCCAACTTCTCTACATTCTATGAATAATCTTTCACTTTTTCCTTTCGGTTGTTTTCCAAATATCTTCTTTAAAACTTCTCCTAATGCCTCATAGGTGTTCACTGCTCTCATCTCCCCATCTACTCTACAATAAAGATGTGCATCACCTGTCAGCTTGATCTTTACAATATTGAATTTTTGCTGCGGGTGTCTAATTCATTACCGTGCTTGCCTATGCAATTTCAAGGAAAAAATGTTTCGGGATCCGTAGATCCATGATATTGTTTGATTTCACTAGCTAATGTAAATCACTCTCTCATGTTCCTGTAATATAAAATATAGAGAGTGACTACATTGGCCGATATAATTGAACATTTTCTGAATGGTTTTTGAACGATTTTCAATGTTCGAATTCTAAATTTTCGTTTTTGCATTTCATCTTAAAGATTTTTTGGATTTTTTGAGCTGATGTTCTTGTGTCGACTTTATAGAACTCCAGATGCCTCATTTCTCTAGACTCAATTATGAATTTCGGTACACATTTATTTAATAAATATACTCCTCCCACCCGTAAGCATGCCAACCATCAACCTGTGTGTAATCCCTGGTCGCGCCGTGCATCATGAGGTCTGCTGCGCCGATTATATTATCACCCCAGATAACATGCCCTAAACCCTGACCAATGGCGATCTGGGTCGAAAACCAGATTGGATTGCAGATTAGGTTTTTCATAACGAACGATGAGTTTGTAACACAATAGCAGCTTTTAGTGAGGAGGTTTTGAAAAATCCACCTCACTGGCTACCATGTTACCAACCACTTGATGGTTGAAAAACCTATAGTCACACTTTATAATTCCTGTTTGTAGAATATACCAATGACCCGATCAACTTTTGGAATGTTTACTACTGCCTTCTATTACCGTTTTTATAAATCAAACAATCGCTTCATATACATTAAATGATATTTGATATCTTTCATGATATATTCACATGACCTCTGACCTGGCATCATAGCACGACTGCAGAGAAAATGTGCAATCATCACGCAGTTTCAATAACACATTTCACATGCTCACATCAGCTAGCTATAGAAGGTTTTGTCTATAATCTTGTTGCACCTCAAGATGAAGTTCGTTAAGTCTTTTTCTACATGTCAGAGAATAATACCTTATACTTTCCATATTCTTTAGAAGTTTGAGCTGTCACTTTTTGTGCAGGAAAAACACTTTGTGTTGGTTTGCCTCTGCATTATAGAGATCCCAACAAATATGGTTTGCGAATTTGTTGAAATTTTCTAAGTCCACTGTAAAGAGATTGAGATCCAGGTAGCACAGGGGATCTGCGTGAAGAATCAGTGACCTATACTGGAAATGCAATAGCAATTGAATCGTGAATTACTATGCCTAGTAACCTTGCAGCTTTGACACCTATGAAATTTAACAAAATAAGAAGAATTTTTGAAGTTCATACAAAAATGATTTTAAACATACCAGTTTTTCATGAAGAATAAAGTCGGTCATTATAAAAGCTGAATTTTTTGTTTTCTAATTTCCTTGAGAAGGATCGAAATCATATTGTCATTTCAGAATGTGAAGGTAGGTATCTGGAGTCCATAATATCGAGACGAGTACATCAGCTCGATAAATATGAAAAATCTTTAAGATGTTATGCAACGACGGAAATTTAGAATTCGAACATTAAATATCATCCAAATAGCGTTCAGTAAAAGTGTTGAACACATAAAACGTAAATTTTAACAAAACACCAGGGATTGAAAAATGAAACGACATTGCTTAAACGCAGTACAGTGAGGAAGACATAGTGGACAATATAAAGTGATTTCACAATGTCCGTCCTTCCCCTTTATAACTTCTGCATGTAGAAGGATGAAATTCGGAATGTTGCTTACTATGGGGCTTACTATGGCCATGAGTACTATTTAGTTTGGTTTTGATTGCCCACTGGGGTCGGTAATACGGAGTCGAGGTTCGACTTAAATCATATTTGAAGAAGAAAGTATCCTTGGAGAGGTCCACCCATTGTGAGCCTTTAAAAAAATTTTTTTTGGTAAATCAAGTCCTGATATATAAGCTAGAATGGATTTTTTCAGTGAAGAGGTAAATTCCTGTCTTTTAGATTTTTCTTAGAATGGATAGTCCCTTCACTCTATATTGTAGTGATTGAGTTATTATTTAACCAACTTGGAAGTTTAATTTAGCTTTTTAGGTTGTTCTGTTTACGTACAAGCGCAATTAATTTTCCCAGGCAACGCCGGGTCCTCTGCTAGTTTTTTCTACAGTTTTATTCCGAACCAGATGCAATTTCGCATACTTGACCTTCAGATCATTGGAAAGACCACTGTCTACCTCAGATTTTGAAAAATAATAATTATTGATATATAATCGATATTCATGTTTATAACAAAGCATAATAATTAGAAATATCTTATGACCAACAGTGCAAGAAAAACTTTGCGCAACAATATATATATATGTATATACCTCATGACCAACAATGCAAAGCAAACTTTTTGCAATAGACATCAGTTTAAATTTGTCCAAATGCATAGAAATCCTGTTATTCAGGCTTTTCTTAGAATTGAGTGTACTTAGTTCTTACCGATTTCATCGGAATCTTAAAAAATGATCAGTAAATGGAGATAATGGAGAGTTAGCAGAATATTGAGAAACAGTGGAAAGACAACAGAGGATCCACTCCTTTAGCTGTGTGCTGTATTCAGCAAATGGTCAGAATGTCAATAACGAATCTGCGACTGCTAGACTGTACAAATTGATAGATGGTCTAGTTTTGTTTCAAGACATCGAGAGAAGAGTAGGAATTCCAAGAACATCAAGTCTACATCTAAAATAAGATTACGTGACTAAGAAAATATTTAGAATAGCAGTGGCATAATTGGAAAAGTCCATCTATTGTGAGCCTTTAAAAAAATAATTTGAATTTTAATTATGAATTTTTACTGTTTTATTTCTAAGAGTTCGCATGCCATTATTTTTAAGATATTGCAAAATTTAATCAAAAAAGAAGGGTCCAAGTCACGCAGGGGTTATCATCGAATTATACTTGGTAGCATAGTAGATCCAAACATTTCTTAAAAATACATTTTCACTGTTTCCTGTGTGAATGTGTATATTTTGGAAACCAAGATGTTGATAATGCTATGATTATATTACGATGATTTAATTCTAAGTAGTGTTCATAACAAGTAGAAAATGATGAAGCAGTGACAGAACATAAACAAGGTAGCATCTATTGAAGAGGAAAAGGAGTCACACGTGTCTCTTTTGAGTTCCCTATCATACTTTCAGACTACTGACATAAAATAATGTTTCTAGGAAGAAAAGTGAAAGAACGAGTATTGGTCACAGAAATTCTGCAGCTAAAATAAAAAAAAGCTATACGGGCATTGGAAACATCTGAACATCGAAAGTTTCCAATGGAGCAAGAGTGTAGAGGAACTTCTACGTGAAGGGCAAGAATAACTTGGATTTAAGGTACCCTGTGATGTTCCCCGGAGGTAATCATTTTAATGTGAGGCAGGTCATGAAGAGTTTAAATAATATCTGGTATATCATCTAGAATTTCCTATATATTAGATAGTCCCTTCCTCTACGTTGTATTGATTGATTTATTATATAACGAATTTGGAATTTTATTTTAACTTCTTCAGATTTTTCAGCTTACCTACCTGTGTAATTATCCCTGCTAACGCCGGGTCTCTGCTAGTCTCTGCTAGTCTTCTGTATACAGGATGTAAATTATTTCCTTCCAAAAAATTACACTACGATGTAGACAAATTCACGAGTTTAAAGTAATATAAGTAACCTGGGTCACAAATCGCAAGCAACGCCAGAACCTCAACCATTTAAAATGTTCAAAATGATCAGTACCTGGAGATATCGGAGAGTTAGGAGACCATTGAAAAAGAATAGAAAGACGACAGAACAATAAATGACGAGTACAATACACAAAGTGATAAATGGCCAAGTTTTGCTTCAAGACTTCCATAGAAGAGTGGGAATTGCAACAACTTCAAGTATACATCTAAGGTAAGATTATGTGTCTATGAAATTAATTAGAAAAGCAGTGGCATACTAGGGGAGGTCTTAACATTGTGAGCCTTTAAAATTTTTTTTCGAATTTTCATTATGAATTTTTACTTTATTAATTCTAAGCGTTTTCATGTGTTTATTATTAAGATATGTCAAAATTTAATCAAAAAAACAATGAGCCAGCGCCACACCTAGCTTATTTGGTAGCACAGCAGATCCAAACATTATAAAAAATACATCTGGACTATATCCTGTGTGAAATTGAATATTTTGGAAACTGAGATTCTGATAATGCGATGATAGAAAGTTGTTTTCTTTCAAGAAGGCAAAGGAATCAGACATTGTTTCCTTGAGCTCCCTATCAAACGTCCAGACGCCTGGAAAAAAATTATGTTCCTGGAAAGGAAAGAGAAAGAACGAGTATTGGTCAGAGAAACCCTGGAGCTAAAGCAGCAAAATCTATACGGACGGTAAAAACATCTGAACAACGGGAGTTTCGAATACAGAGAAGTGAGTATAATACTTCTAGGTCAAGGGCAAGAAAACCTTGGGTCTAAAGTATCCATTTATGTTCTCGATGGTGAAGATAGATATCATTTTAATCTGAGGCAACTCAACAAGATATTCGAAAAACTCACGTATATCACCTGAAATTCCTGACTTTCATATTTTTCTTAGAATAGATAGTCCCTTCGCTCTGTGTTGTATTGACAGGGTTATTTTTAACCAATTTGGAGTTATAATTTAACTTCTTGAGATTGTTCTGTTTTCTGACATGTGTAATTATGCCGAGAAATGCTGGGTCTTTTACTAGCGTATATACACGAGGTCTAAATAATTAAAGTTCTACTTTGACATGGCCAAAAAAATAAAACTACTTGAACAAAAGCTATAATACTTAGTAATACAATATAAGAGGGTATGGGAAGTTCATACCTACAAACATAAATTAGTTTAAAAGGTCACCACCAGTGTTGTATATAAAAACATTGTAGGAGGGTGGGCTGAAAAGTAATGCCTCCAAGGCTGTAACTTTTTTATTTTTTAACCGATTTTCAAAATTCTTTCTGTATCTAATACTCACATTTTTTCCTCTATGTAATGCACTATTCACTTTTTGACATAGTCTTCATTCCTTTCCACGCATTGTACCAACGCGTGACTAGTCGGATGAATCCATCGGAGTGGAATTTGGGGTTGTCGTCGACACGAGGATTGGATGGCAGCTTTGGATCCTTTTCTGCAGCACGTTAACGCCCGTCCACACACGATCGCCATACATCAGTGGGGGTTGCAGTGCCTACAGTTCAAAGATGAAAAACTGCAGTTCAAAAATGGAAGACTTTGCACCTTGCGGCTTTCACCACTTCCCAAAGACGAAAGAGCACCTTAAGGGCATTTGGACCTGCAGTTTGGTTTTAGTGTCGACAGCAACCTCGGAATTCCCCTCCGACTGGTTCACCCGACTAGTCACGCGTTGGTACATTGCGTGGAAAAGGATGGAGACTATGTCAAAAAGTGAATAGTGCATTACATAGAGGAGAAATGTAAGTATCAGATACAAAAAGAATTTTGAAAATCGGTTAAAAAATAATAAAGTTACAGCCACGGAGGCATGACTTTTCAGCCCACCCTCGTATATAAAGAAGAATATTTGTTTATGGAAACAAGAACAACAGGAAACCACTATTCCACATCAGATGTTTATTACAACGTATGCGCATTTCGGCAGCCAAGCTGCCTTCCTCAGCGCATACAAGAACTTGATCAGACCAGAGGAGTTCTGTTCTGATAAAGTAGAAGAATTACAGAGTCACTTATATAGTAAAAGACAGTTAGTTACAATCCAATTACAGAAATAAATGCAAGTTTAAAATACATAAATTGAAATTACTGGTAGACGATGATCAACCAATCAGGAATCATTGTTGTCTATGGTGCGTTTATTCTTTCCATAGGTCAGTTTGGGAATATGCAAAAGTTTTGCCAAGTCTCTCAATTGTGTCACGTCCATGGGGCCCAAGTCACTGTTTAGTAAATTAGCAGGTTCTTCACTGGTGATGGCATACGACTCCAGGAAATTCAACAGTTTCGGGTCACTTGTGCTGTAAATAATTTCAAAGTCTTCAGGATTATAGTCATGTTGGCAATCTAGGATATGGTCAGCGAATCTCGATACTGCAAAATTTCCTTTCCTGATACATGCCAAATGTTCACCAATTCTTGTCTTGATTGCTCTCCGTGATTGCCCGTAGTAAACCGCATTACATTTGGCACATGGTAGTTTGTAGACTCCTGGTCTATTTTCCTGCGGAATTATATCCTTTGGGTTCTTTAACTGTTTTTTAGTTGTGTTGGAACTCCTATAGACAATAGTAAGGCCAAATTCTCTTGCGATCCTCCTCATGCCCTTATTTAGTTGTTGATTGTAGGGCAAGGCTAACACTCTTCCTTGGATGTTTCCTTTCTGTAGTGTGGTGATGTTTTCCAGGTTGATCTTGTGTTTTACTTTTTTGGAGATGCTGTTGACTATTTCTTTCTGGTAACCGTTAAATCTGGCAAATTCCTCGATTGTTTTAAGTTCATTTTCTCTGCTTTTTGTGTTCAGAGGGATGACATGCGCTCTGTAAACCATATGTCTAAATGCTGCTAATTTGTGTTGATAGCTATGGTTAGAGTCATTTTTAATAAAATTTGGGACGAAATTTGCTTTCCTGTGGATGTCGTAATTTAGTTCCTCTCTTGATCTTGTCAATCTAATATCCAGAAATGGAAGGCTACCATTGGCTTCTACTTCATTAGTAAACTTAATATTTGGGCAAAGATTATTAAGGTTGGACAAAAAGGTCTCAACGTTTTCTTCTTTCGTATTAAAAATTGCAAATACATCATCCACGTATCTTAGCCAGACATTCGGAAAATATTTGAATTCTGTTAAGGCTTGGTTTTCTAATTTTCTTATGTAGATATTAGCTACAAAAGGGCTGATGCTGCTTCCCATAGGAGTACCATCGGTCATTTTGTACCATTTGTTGTTAAAGGCAAAAACATTGTTGAATAAAATAAGTCTCATGACCTTTATAACCTCACTAACAATCCCTAAGGGCCACTCATTCTCATCCATTGTGTCTTCAAAAACTTCGATGGCTCTTATAAGCGGAATGCTCGGATATAGTGACTCAATGTCAAACGAGATTAACACGTCATCACTTGATACTCGAGAGTTCTTTAGCTTATGGCACATTTCTATAGAATTTTTAATTGAGAAATCTAGACCATTTAATTTTAATTTCATGAGGAAGTTTTTAAGCATAAACTTGGCTAAAAGATCTGTAGGAGAGTTGATGCTATTTACAATAGGTCCCCACTTATTGCCTTCCTTATGGGTTTTAGGAAGACAATATAATCGTGGCAGGATAGGATTGATTGGTAGTAGGTCATGTAGTTTGGCATCTCTAAAGATAATATTACATTTTTTGATGCATTCCCTGACTTTAGTGACTAAGTTTTTTAAGGGATTGCTACTGAGTTCTATGTAAGGGCCTTCATCAAGCATTTTTTGGACATTATGAAAATAGTTTTCCTTATCAACAACTACAATATGGTTCGATTTGTCATCTTTTAGATAAAATACTTCTTTTTCATTCAATTGTTTGATGATGGCTTGATAATTACTATTGTTTCTTTTGACTTTATAGTTTGACACATTTTTTGTTAATTGTTTTTGGAGTGAGTTTTTTAATTCTAAGTTC